>VZQC01013591.1:6295137-6329554 GCA_009823505.1 Rhizomys pruinosus
AAATAATAAAATGTATTAGGGATTTTTTTTTATTTTTTTTATTTATTTCTGCATGTGTATCAATGTACTGTCTGCATGCAGGTCTGTGCACCCGTGTCGTGCAATGCCGCGGAGGTCAGAAGAGGGTCTTGGATTCCCCTGGAGCTGGAGTTCTCCTGGAATTGGAGTTTCAGACAGCTCTCGGCAGTCATGTGGGTGCTGGGGATCGAACCCGGTTCCTCTGTAAGAGTGGTCGGCGCTCTTAACCGCTAGGCCATCTCTCCAGCCCCGAATTAGGGATATTTTTGTGCTGACAAATGTAAATGTATTTACTAATATAGGTTTATGAAGAAAGACAAAACGCAAAATGTTAGGTTTAATGCTGCAAATTTTTTAATTTTTTAACTAATTTTTTAAATTTTATTTTATTTTATTTTTATTTATGTGTATGAATGTACTGTCTGCATGAAGGTTTGTGCACCCGTGTTGTGGAATGCCGCGGAGGTCAGAAGAGGGTGTCGAATTCCCCTGGAACTGGAGTTCTCCTGGAATTGGATTTACAGACGGTTTTCGGCAGCCATGTGGGTGCTGGGGATCGAACCCGGGTCTTCTGCAAGAGTGGTCGGCGCTCTTAAGCCCTAGGCCATCTCTCCAGCCCCCAAACTGCAAATTTTTATGTATTTACTGGGAGATTAATTATTATTAATTTCAGCAAACAATATATCTCCACTCTACAGTAAAGCTTTGGGAGCTAACAAGAAAATATTTAATGATTGTTTTTCTCATTAGGATATCATTATTGTTGGAAGTAAACAATGCCTTGAAAAACCCTGTCTGAAATAAGGTGATTTTGTCCTAAATTAAGTAATTCAATGACATTTTTTAATCTTGAGAAAACCATTAGATCTACTTCACTGGAAGATGATAGTTTGTATGTTCTAGCATTTCCCAAAGACACTGAATATTTAAAACTAGTAATAAAATGAACTCAGTTTTCTGTCTCAATGTCTTCCCATGTTCAAAGATTTCATCATTGGAAATTTGTTGCAGGTCCCTTAATAGTTTATTCTTGGCCTTGACTGCCTGTATTATCTCTTGCCTTAGTGAGACAATTTGACTTCATAACAATACTTCTTGACATTGAATTATTTCTGAATTTCCAAATACACTGCTTCAATCATCTTCAATTTTTTTACATTGTGCCACCATCATCATCAAAAATACACTGCCAATTTCTACTCTCCCTACTCCTGTTCAACTCAATTCCTGTAGAAAAAGATTTACTATATATTTCTACTCTAATGACTAAGTTATCACTGTAGTAAGTTGATATTTATGATTACTGAGGCACATATATGAATGTAAGTTCAGATGAATTCCATCACAAGTAATTTTTCAAGACCTTTTATTTCTCCCTAGAGAAATCAGAAAGTAAATCATAGGAAATCTGGGATATAAAATATACCTTAGGCTGGAGAGAAAGCTCAGCACTTAGGAGCACTGGCTGCTGTTAAAAAGTATGTGAGGTCAATCCCCAGCACCCATATGACAGCTAATAACTGTTTGTGACTCCAGTTCCAAGGAATATGATCCCCTTTTCTTCACTGTATGGGCGTGGCATGATATGGATGCACTTACATACATGAGGGCAATACAGTCATACACATAAAATAAAAATAACTGAAATATTAAAATATATATTTATTAAAAATTAGTTAACATGTATATAGAATAATGGGTTCTAGTTTGAATAAATAATGTAAACTCTGGCATGGAGGTTGGTAAGAATAAAGCCATATAGTATCATACAGAATTATTTTTCTGAATTTGAAAGTTTATTTTATTTTATTTTACATATCATTTTCTGCTGGAATTTTTGTCACCTTTGCCTCTGTGATCACAAACATACTGATAGTGGAAAGGGAAATGCTTGTGATGTTTTAAATACAGCAAGAACGGTACCATTCAGAAAAGGAAGCTATCCTTAGGAATATGTGATAAAAAAATGCATTCATCCAATCTCCATTCTTTCATGCACCACACAATTATGGATTATCCTCTTTGTATCAATTACAGTTTTTTTTTTAATTTTTTAAAACTTTATTTATTTTTGTATGTGTATGAATGTACTGTCTGCATGTAGGTTTGTGCACTCCTGTCGCGCAATGCCACGGAGGTCAAAAGAGGGTGTCGGTTTCCCCTGGAACTGGAGTTCTCCTGGAATTGGAGTTACAGACGGTTCTTAGCCGCCATGTGGGTGCTGGGGATTGAACCCGGGTCCTCTGCAAGAGCAGTCGGTGCTCTTAAGCACTAGGCTATCTCTCCAGCCCTCAATTACAGTTTAAGAGCCTTCAAATCAATGATGTAATATAGACCTAGGAAAATAACTATTAATGTGAGAAAGAACGGAGTAAATAGATTTGACCAAGTCAATTTATGTGAGACAATTTCCACTGAGGCCTGTAGAAAGGATTGTGGACTTTGATGAAATGACAAGGAAAGAGGAAGATTGATCAGTAGAAACATGCCTGGTTTATTTGGAACAATGGGGTAATAATTAGAATTTGTAGTGTTTTCTGTCAGTTCTAGTCAGTGTAAGTAAAAGTGTGGGTCAGTCTAAGAATATTGCAATGATTTTCTGTTGCACAGGAGGACAATTAGCTACGTATTTGGAATACTTCATGCCTACAATGTTATCCTCATCACTTCAGGGTTTGTGACTTTTAGGCGTTAAGAGGTAGAAGTGTTTACACAAGGTTCTGTTCCATTGAGGATTACAGAAAATGCATTGATCGTGAAAAATTGCAGACATCAAAAAATCCTTCTAGAAAGCTATATTAACTTTGAAAGTTGTAAATGATTAGAGAAGAATTTAGATTCAGAAAGAATTAGTTCTGAATCTTGTTCTTTAACTTATAGACATGGAATGTTGGAAAATGAAAAAGTTGATAATTTAAACTCTTATTTTTGAAATGTAGGAGCAATGTTAATTGACTGCTCTAAAGATTATTCTAGATAAACTAGGAAATGCAATTAGCAAGGTGATGAGAATCATGTAAATGCCCATTCCTATTATTTTTGTTTTTTCATAAGATTACATTACAATTTACTCCATAAAAATAAAATGCTTTACAGATGGCTCAGTAGAAAGAGCACATTCTGCAATTGGAGAGCACCCATGTTTAGTCTTCAGCTCAAAGCCCCCTGTAACTTCAGCAACAGGCATCCAAAACCTTATACTGGATTCTGTGGGCACTTAGACTCACCTGCATATATTCCTCCACCTACACATATATAATGTAATATAATAAATAAGTAAACAAATATTAGGAAAAATTTTCTGTGTGTAACAGAACCATTAGATTATGAAATTTAAAAAATGAAGAAACTGGGCTGGAGAGATGGCCTAATGGTTAAGAGCACCGACCGCTCTTGCAGAGGACCCGGGTTCGATCCCCAGCACCCACATGGCGGCCGAAAACTGGCTGAAACTCCAATTCCAGGAGAACTCCAGTTCCAGGGGAATCTGAGGCCCTCTTCTGACCTCTGCAGCATTGCACAACAAGGGTTCACAGACCTGCATGCAGACAGTACATTCATACACATATGGAAATAAATAAAATTAAATAATTTTTTTTAAATGAAGAAACTAATTATATGGAAAACAACTGATTTTTTCACTTATTGTAATACATGAAATGAAGACCAGAGACTGCTTAATTTTAGAGTGCTTAAAACTAGCATCCAGTAAAATATAGAAATAAGAGAGGAAATCATTAAATTCCCACAAATAACACAGCCCAAGTAATATCTAGTCCAAATCATGAAATAGTAACTAGCACAGACCTGTTCTCAATGAGTGTTTGTCACATAGATAGATGAGTTATTCTAAAAGAAGAAGAGTATTGCTTATGGAAACCACCATCTTCAGATGTGTCCTTTGGAAAAGCTGAACTTTGCAATCCAGAGATTTAACCAAGACTACAGAAGGAAAGGGATATTGCCTTCATTATGATGGATGTGATTGGAAGGAGGAAATATGAGGCATAGGAGCAATAATTTATCTTGGGTGTAGAGATAAAAATTCCCATTGACAATCTGTTGGGAGGCCTTATGAAATAGAATAAGCAATAATTGTTTTGTTCTTTGTTAAGTAGCTATATCTAAATGCTAATAATCAATAATAAAAAATATTTATAGGTCACATGTAAATTTAGAACAAAGCACAATTTTGGATTTAATTCCTCATAAATAGTTTTTAAACACCACATTTGTGTTATGTTATATTGTATAATAATACTGCAAACACTTTTAGTCTTATAAAAATATTTTGTTTTCATTTGTGTTAACAGCTCCAATGAATACAGAAATCTTTCTGCTTGACTCAAGGCTATTAGCTCTCTCCTTGGAGGAATAACCCATGGCTGATGCCACAAGCTTACATCCTCTAGTGGTTAGGATATGTTTTAAGTCACAGTAAGACCCTGTCATATTTTACAGGAAAAATGTAATTCATAGATTAACATACCATCCAAACATCTGTGTCTATACCAAAGTAACCTACTATAACAATTAGTACTGTTTAAATACCTATATATCCAAATGCCTGTGCTTCATTAGTAGGACTGAAAGGTTATTCGTGGACAAACTGTCAGCCCATGAAAGGAAACAGCCAGAATTGACCAGAGTCCAAAACGACAGCTCCAGAGAAAGTAGACTGTTTTGCTTCTCATCCACCCGTGCCCCTTTTCTAAGCCTAGGGAACAATCTGTGGAAGAGGGGGTGTAGTAGAATGTAAAGGCTGTGATTGGGGTGAATGGTGAAACTACAGCAATATAGACTGGACACTCATTTGATCAACTTGATTAAATATACAAACCCCCCAGCTGGATGGTGGGACCCTTGGGCTGTGTGGGTTTGGGCACAACTGCTTGCAAACTGGTTTTACATGAAGGATGCTTGTATTCATAAATTATTATTTATTGTTAAAAATAAAAAAAAATAATAAATAAAAAAAGAAACGTTTCTGGTATTTGTTTCTGTTATTTTACAAATAGATTCTTTTATTTCTTTTTTTGTCTTTTTTTTTTTTTTTGTCTTTTTGAGACAGGGTCTCCCTGTAGCCCCAGCTGTCCTGGAACTCACTCTGTAGACCAGGCTGGCCTTGAACTCACAAAGATCCACCTGCCTCTGCCTCCCGAGTGCTAGGATTAAAGGCGTGCGCAACCACATGTGTGCCAGGATGCCTGGCTCTTTTATTTCTTAATAAAGGAAAACAATAGACCCATCTCATTAATGAACACAGATGCAAAAATTCACAACAAAATACTTGCGAACCACATACAGACCCACATCAAAAGGGTTATCCATCATAACCAAGTTGGATTTAAACCAGAAATGCAAGGATGGTGCAGCATATGAAAATCAATATATATCATAAAACACATAAATGGACTGAAAGACAAAAACCACACCATCATCCCAATTGACACAGAAAAAGCTTTTGACAAAATCCAGCATCCCTTCATGCATAAGTGCTAGAGAGAATTGGTTTGGAGACATCATTCCTCAATGTAATCAAAGCCATATACAGAAAACCCACAGTCAACATCATCTTAAATGGAGAAAACTTAAAAGCATTCCCCTTAAAGGTAGGAACTCAGCAAGGCTGCCCCTTGTCATCACTCCTCTTCAATATAATGCTTGAAAAACTTGCTAGGGAAATAAAGCAAGAAAAAGAAATTAATGAGTACTAATTGGAAAAGAGGAAGTCAAGCTACCACTTTTTGATGATATGATTGTTTACCTCAGGGATGTTAACTCCACCAGAAAGCTCCTAGAAATGATTATGAGTTTCAGTAATGTGACAGGATACAAAATTAACCTAGAAAAATCAGTAGCCTTTCTTTACATCAACAACAAGCAACTGAAGAAGGAATACAAGGAGACCTTCCCACACACAATAGCCTCAAAAACAATAAGATACCTAGTAACAAACTTAACCAAAGACACCAAAGATCTCTACAAAAACAAACAAACAAATAAACAAACAAACAAAGCTTTAAACCCCTGAAGAAGGAAACTGAAGAAGACATCAAAGGATGGAAAGACATCCCATGCTCATGGATTGGAAAAATTAACATAGTGAAACTGTCCATTCTACCCAAACTAATATACAGATTCAACGCAATCCCAATTATAATCCCCAAGAGTTTCTTCAAAGACTCGGAAAAAAAAAGTCCTTAATTTCATATGGAAAAACAAAAGACCTCAATTAGCCAAAGCAACCCTGAGTGAGTGAAAAGAGCAATACAGGGGAAGGGGGCTTTCTATACCAGACTTCAAACTATACAAAGGGCTATAGTCATAACAACAGCTTGGTATTGGCACAAAAACAGACCTGTTGATCAATGGAACGAAACTGAAGATCTAAACTTGAGCACATACAATTTCAGCCACCTTGTATTTGACAAAGGGTCCAAGAAGACACAAGGAAGGAAAGATAGCATCTTCAGGGAGGGGTGTTGGCAAAACTGGATCACCACTTGTAGAATAATAAAGTTAAACTCCTACCTCCTACCCTGTACAAAAGTCAACTCCAGGTGGATCAAAGACCTCAATGTGAAACCCAAAATTCTGAAGGTGATAGAAGAAAAAGTAGGCAGCAGCCTACAAGACATAGGTATAGGAAAAGTCTTCCTAAATGAGAAAGCAGCTGCGCAAAAAATAAGATGCACAATTAACAAATGGGACCTCATTAAACTCAAAAGCTTCTGTACATTAAAAGAAACAATCAAGGAAGTGAAGAGAAAACCCAAAGAGTGGGAGGAAACCTTCACTGCAGATACATGTGACAAAACATTGATTTCCAGAATATATAAACTACTCACAAAACAAAGAAGAAAGAAAACAAATGAATAGCTCAAAGGATGGAGCAAAGAGCTGAACAGAGACTTCACAAGTGAGGAATTAGAGATGGCTGAGAAACAATTTAATAAATGTTCAGTGTAGCTAATAATTAAGAAAACTCCAGTTCCTGGAGAATCTGACATCCTCGCACCCTCTTCTCACCTCCACGACATTGCACGACATGGGTGCATAAACCTACATGCAGACACATACACATACAAAAATAAATTAAAAAAAGAAATGCAAATTAAAACCACTTTAAGGTAACATCTCACTCCAATAAGAGTGGCTAGGATCGGGCTGGAGAGATGGCCTAGCGGTTAAGAGCGCGGACCTCTCTTACAAAGGACCTGGGTTCGATCCCCAGCACCCACATGGCGGCCAAGAACCGTTTGAAACTCCAATTCTAGGAGAACTCCAGTTCCAGGAGAATCCGACACCTTCTTCTGACCTCCGCGGCATTTCATGACACGGGTGCACAAACTTGCATGCAGACAGTACATTCATACACATACAGAAATAAATAAAATTAAGAAAAAAAAAAAGAGTGGCTAGGATCAAGAAAACAAATGATACCAAGTGCTGGAGAGGTTGTGGGGAAAGGGAACACTCATCCACTGCTGGTGGGAATGTAAACTTGTACAGCCATTATGGAAAGCAGTGTGGAGAATCCTTGGAAGACTCAAAATGATCTTACTACCTGACCCAGTCATACCACTCCTGGGTATATACCCACATGACTCATCTTACTGCAAAGATACATGCACAACCATGTTTATTGCAGCTTTTTTCACAATAGCAAAAAGCTGGAACCAACCCCTAGTGTCCCTCAACTGTTGAGTGGTCAGAGAAAAATGTGGTAAATCTACACAATGGAGTTCTATGAAGCAGTAAAGAAAGATGACATCATGAACTTTGCAGGTAAATCAATGGAACTAGAAGATATTATGTTAAGTGAATTAAAGTCGCAGCAAAACAAAATGACAAATGGTATCCCTCATCTGTGGATGCTAGTGCCAATTATCTAGTTGTATTTCTTGTGCAGGGCTCCTTGTGCTTTTGTCCAAGTAGTTGGGAGTGATGCTTATTGGAAAGAACAACAACAGAAAAGACTGCGTCAAAGAACTGACTGAAATGGTTAATCTGGTGGGGTGGGGAGGCAAGGAGGGGGACAAGAGTCTAGATTTGATTTGTAACATAATCTTGTAATATATATCATTAAATAAATTAAAAAATATAATTTTTTATTTATTTTTGTATGTGTTTGGTGTACTCTCTGCATGTAGGTTTGCACACCTGTGTCGTGCAATGCCGCGGAGGTCAGAAGAGGGACTCAGATTCCCCTGAAACTGGAGTTCTCCTGGAATTAGAGTTCCAGATGGTTCTTAGCTGCCATGTGGGTGCTGGAGATCAAACCCGGGTCCTCTGTAAGAGCAGTCGGTGCTCTTAACCGCTAGGCTATCTCTCCAGCCCATAAATAAAAATTTTTAAAAAGAAACAAAACTTTCCTCTTCAGTATAACTTAGAACTTTAATCATGAAATGTTTTTCTTAACTCACCAAAAGTTTTTTATAAGCAAAAGTAAAGTAAATTTATTACAAGGAAATTATATTTTCTGCACTGTATGTTTATTGACAGACTAGTTCATTGACAGAAGGACTGGCTTTCCGTTCAGCTTCCGGGGTATAGTCAGAAGTTGTGTAACAAGTACCATAACAAAGCTTGTCTATGAAGAGCTAAAGATTTCTTTCAGTCACCAGGTGTAAGCCCTTCACATCATCTTAGGTACCATTTAATTTCACACATGCTTTGGTGTCTGTTTGACTCCTGTGTGGTTTATACTTTCAGTTTTTTATGCCTTTCTGCTTCTTGGAAACGTTTAATATATCTTTTTCCAAAGCTTCATCTTTTAAAACTTGATACCAGGCATATTTTGTGTTTTAATTTTGCTTGGCTGCTCATTTTTGTTTACTTTGTTTTGTTGCAATAGGCCTCACTAGCCTAGCCCTGATCTGGAGCTCACTAGGTAGAATTCACGGAGATCTGCTTGCCACTGTCTGCTAAGAGCTAGGATTAAAGGCCTGTGCACCAATGTCTGCCTCATAGTTTCATCCTAACATAAATTTTCAGACTTTTATTTCAACTTTCTGTCTGATAACTGTCACTATTCCATGCTTCTACTAAATATCCACATGAATCTTGTCACTAAATAAATTAAATCACTGTTTGTGAGACCTTTCTGATGAACTTGCTTTATTTTGGGAGATGCATAGTAATTCATTTTCCTTAGAAATTCAGAATTCTTAGTTTTGAGAAAAGATAGAAAGAAAAGATTTTGCAGGGACCTAAAATGGGAAATAAGATATATCCCTAACGATTTATAGGCTATTACTTTCGTGACCTTTATTCAACATTTTCTATGTATATATAGCCATAGCAGGTTGTAAGTTATTTGTGCATTATTTTACATAGTTAACTCTGCAGAAAGTGGTCTTTCATGTATTGAGCAGATAACAGTTCTCTCTTCCTTATGTAGCCATTGCCTTACATAGCAAAGAAGATTGGGAAAGATCAGCTGGAAAGCCAATGAGTTTTTGTCTGTTGGGAGGGAATTTGTCCCATAAATATAAATCATAGCATGTGTGACTTGGTCATAATAAATAAACCATATATTCATTAGACAAATGGTGCACTGATATGTCCACTACATAGCAGTGGACTATTAAGAATCACAAAAGAATCCTGGAGCCTTTCCACTCCCTGTCCTGCAAATTCTTTTTTGTTCTTTTGTTGGTTTATTTTTATTCTATGTGTTTTCATCTTTTGTGTGCATGTATGAAAGTGCAGCTATTTCATGAAATGCCCAAGGAAGGCAGAAGAAGGCTTCATATGCCCTAAAACTGGAGTTTTAGAAGGTTGCTAGCTGCCCTGTGAGTGCTGGGATGTGAACTCCAGTCTTTTTTTTTTTTTTTTTTTTTTTTTTTTTTTTTTTTTTTTTTTGTTTGAATGTACTGTCTGCATGCAGGTCTGTGCACTCGTGTCATGCAATGCCGCGGAGGTCAGAAGTGGGTCTCGGATTCCCCTGGAACTGGAGTTCTCCTGGAATTGGAGCCTCAGACTGTTCTCAGCCGCCATGTGGGTGCTGGGGATCGAACCCGGGTCCTCTGCAAGAGCAGTCGACGCTCTCAACCGCTAGGCCATCTCTCCAGCCCCGAACTCCAGTCTTCTGTTCTGAATATTTTATCTAGAATTTTGTTTTACAGTCATTATTAATGACATTTGATCTGTAGCAAATTAATGAAAAAATTAGAACTTTTGTAAATCATTTATCGTTGAGCCCTATCCAAAAGGGCTTATAGTGTTATATGAGAGTATGTCTGCTCTGTGCAATGCACTGAGTATATTATACAGGTTATGATGCTAGAAAAGAATAGATATACACACAAATATATATGTGTACATATATATGTATTTATATGTGTAGAGATATGCATATATATATATATATGAAATATTTATCATAAGGAGTAATCAGGACAAAAACATAATATCGAATTTGCATTTTGAATACCTTTTCCATTTAGAGGAAAATCATTATAGTACAAGTTGCAATAGTTCAGCAAGAATAAAATAATCATTTATATAATTCTTCTATGCTTTTTATATATGTACATTTTATGAAGGTAATCATTACATTTTAATAATTTATTGAAATAAAAGATGACTTACTAATATTTATATCCATGCATTTATCAAATGATTAGAACATATTATATAAATAGCAAAGTTGACTGATGTATTTTCTTTGCGCATTGATTCATATCATTGTACAGTCATGGCTATCAGTCCTACCTACAGTTATCAGCCACCCTGTCTTTCCTTTGTGCTGGAATGGATGTAGCTGTTTTCAAGACGTGTTTCTAAGGTATTTTTGTGAAAACTAGGATCATTTGGTTATTTTACTGAAAAGAAATTCAAAGTAGGTCTTTATGTCTTCAAAATAGTGATTTTCCATTCTATGCAGATATTAAATTTACTTTTATTCTTGCTTTTTTTGAGAGAGAGAGAGGGAGGGAGGGTCTCTCTGCAGATCTAGATAGCCAGGAACTCAATACGTGCATCATGCTGGCTTTGATTTTATGAAAATCTGCATGTCTCTGCCTCCTGATTACTGGAATTGAAGCAATTTCATGACTGGCTTTAAATTAAATTTTAAATGGAATTTAAAGTTAAAAATCTACCTTTTTCCACAAGATACCTTTCTTATTCACATAGCTTCTTTGATTTAGTTTCATCTGAGGAACAAATATGTATATATCGAAACCACAAATAACTCTGGAGAGCCAACATCAGTCTCAACAAAAGAAACAAGCTGGAGGGATCACCATACCAGATTTCAAGATATATTACAAAAAAAAATAATAATAACCAAGCTTGTAGTTCAATAGAACAAAACAGAAAACCCCAACATGAATGTGCATAATAAGAGACACCTGACATTTGAAAAATGTACCAAAAATAAACAAAACAAGGAAGGGATCCTCTTTAGTGCTTAGAGTTTAAACTAAAAATCACACCTATTAATCCATTCTGATATTGAACCCTTTCACCTTCGAGTTGTTTCCTGCCCACCCCCACCTTAAGAATCAATGCCAAATTCATGGATTAACATATCATCCAAACATCTGTGTCTATACCAAAGTAAACTAACATAACAATTAGTACTGTTTAAATACCTATATATCTAATTGCTTGTGCTTCATTAGTAGGATTGAAAGGTTATTCCTGGACAAACTGTCAGCCCATGAAAGGAAACAGCCAGAACTGACCAGTGTCCAAGACAACAGCTCCAGAGAAAGTAGACTGTTTTGCTTCTCATCCACCTGTGTCCCTTTTCTAAGCCTAGGGAACAATCTGTGGAAGAGGGGGTGTGGTAGAATTTAAGGGCTGCCGACTGGGGTGAATGGTGAAACTACAGCAATTTAGTCTGGACATTCATTTAGTCAACTTGATTGAAAATACCTGCACCCGCACACTGTATGGTGGGACCCATGGGCTGTGTGGGTTTGGGCACAACTGCTTGTAAATTGTTTTTACATGAAGGATGCTTGGACTCATAAAATATCACTTATTGTTAAAAAATGAAAAAAAAACTGAGAGAAAGATGCAGGACAGTTATGGTAGAATGCATGATCTGGGATGTGGTGGGGTGGGGTGGGGGGAAGGGAAAGGGAAATATGCCTGAACTGAATTGGAAAATGATGTATGAAATACACAAAGCATCAATAATGAAAGAATCAATGCCCTATGTTGTTAATCTGCCATTAGATTACTATTTAATGTTCAATGCTTTATGTCCCTTGTGAATTGGGTTGTTTTTAAATTGACAGCCCTTTGCTGCACCTTAACATCCTTTGCTGGAGCAGTTGCTGGTATGCTTTGTGTCTATTTTCATGTACATTAGTGTACTTTCTATTTTTAGATGTTTATTTTTCCATAGGGATATTTATACTTTGTTGGATCTGTTTTGTGGTAATTGAGGTCAGTAGGAAAAACAGGAGGCAAAACCCTAATTTACCCATTGACAGCTAAAAATTCCTGTGAATTGATGACAATCTGCATGTAGTGTATCATAGAAGTGTTTTCCCAGCAATCCCTCTTTAATAAAAGTTGAAGAAAAATGAAGCAGCGAGCTAATTTTTATTAATGTTAAAGTGTCTCTATATGTAAGTGGAATAACATTTTAATATTGTTAATTTCATGGTACAAAATCATTCTTTTGTTAGAAAAATTGCTCTTCAGTCACATAAGGTGTGCGTGGTGTATAGAGGATGCAAATTATTTCTAAGTAAACATTCTCTTGCCTTGTGCACTGTAACTCACATTTGAACAAAGCTCTATGCGTTTCTATTGTTCAGCAGTACAATAGATTTTATAGGAATTCTGAAAGCATTTTTGTAGTGCAGTAGTAGCAGCAGAGTCAATTTCCTCATTTGAGACATAAGACAACTCTGAAAGAGGCAGCAGCATTATCACAATAACCAGGATGTGAGTGGAATAGCACAAGGTTACTTCTGATGATTTTTTGACTCTCAGGTTTATAGTTAAGCCCTGTGATTGCTCTAAGCTACTGCCTAGGGATTTTATATGAATACAGAACTTCTAAAAGAACTAAGAGAATGATCTGAGGAGGACACCTTGAAGTCATTAGTCACCATGCTTCTTGTCCTAGCAGAGAGTTAAGGTAGAGGGAGTAGGTTTTGAAGGTGACTCACATTCAAGCTCCTGATTAACAAAACACTTTAATAAATGAAGAGCCTTTTACAAGAGAACTGTAGCTTTAAATGCTCTAGCAATTAGTAGAAGTAATTCATTTTCTCTTGTGATTTCATACATTCTTTCTTGCTCTTATTTCAGATGGACTGGGCATTAATCTAGTATCTGAATCCCATAAAATTTACTTTCTCTCTTGCCACTGACAATTTGTTACCAATCTTTAAGAAAGGGCAGGCCAGAATGATGTGCTTTAGTTTATTTGTGAAGTGAATGAGAAAACAAAATTTCTAGAAAAAAATATAATGAATCATTGAATTTTAGAGGAGTTAGGATTGACATTGTAAATAAATCATATAATATGAATAAATATGTTAAATGGGATGACAGTTAAAATATATACTACTATAATAGAAAATATAAAAATGAATGTTAGATTATCATGTATGGCAGAACACATGAACTGGGGTGGGGTGGGAGAAGAGAAAGGGGAATATATCTAAATTGAACACAAAATGATATCTGAAATACACAAAAAGTCAATAAAGTTAAAAATGGTAGATTATCTTGAGCTTATTTTGAACTCTTAGAGCAATTAGAATAGAAAGGTTGTTAGAGGATATAATTTTCTATTAACATAAATATTTTGATGATACATGGAAAAGACAGAAATTGTTAAAAGATATAAAATACTCCCTTTCATATGCTTCATTCCCACACTTATTTAAAAGTAGATATTTATAATTTTCTTATTAATAATACCAATTCTCTTTGTGAATAACTATGTATATTTACAAAAAAATAACATTTGAAATGACTTCAATTTCCAGCAGAGTAGGCTGCATCACTAAATCATGGCATGAATGTTTGGTAAAAACTTGAAAATTTCACTTTGTGCTTTTTGACTCTGTCAAGTAATTTGCGTTCTCTGTTTAGTTCAATGACCATTACCAATGTGATAAGGACAACATTTTTCTTTCGGTCTTTGGGTCTTATTTTACTTTGTTAACTTATATTTTAAATATTTGCTGAACTCAGAAATATGTGAAAATATCAAGTGTTGTCAAGGAAGCTTATATTTGGACTGTTATTTTCATGCTAAATTCATTCATGAATGTGTTATATTGAAAGGGTAATTTTGTCTCTTTCTTAAGTGATAATTATATTCTGACCTTCTCTACCTTATTTCTGGATATTTTTGTACATCGTTTAACTCTTCTTTTCTTACTTGATGTAATGATGAAATTTAAATAGCCGCTTTATTACAATGCCTATCTATCTATCTTGCATCTATTTTTCATCTTTCTATCAATCATCTATGTATATGGTCATACGATATTATGAAAAGTGTGTTGTTCTCTCCATTCTAAAATTTCTCAACATGAATCTCACGCCTTTAATCCTAGTACTTGGGAGGCAGAGGCAGGCAGATCTTTGTGAGTTCAAGGCTAGCCTGGTCTACAGAGTGAGTTCCAGGACAGTTGGGGAAACAGGGAGACCCTGTCTCGAAAAGACCAAAAAAAATAAATAAATAAATAAAAATAACAAAGTCTAAATTGCAAGCGTGTTGTCACATGCCTTTAATCCCAGGAAGAACTCTCCCAAAATTATACAGGGTATTGCAACAGCCCCTCGTTGCTTCTCAGAACTCTATTGATGAAAACAGGAGATACTTCAGATACAAGATTTGGATCAATGGAGCTGGAAATGACATGGAAGCCATCTCCCCTGAGATGAGAGGGATTTATACTAACAGAATTTCCAAACTTCCTGTGGGCCACTAAATTACAATGATTCAATTTGTGCTTCCAGAACATTGCCTGGAGTCCTTTCCCTTGTCCTTTGGTGTTTGAAGCTTACAGCTTTCATGGTTGACAAATCAAACATACTTGAAACATACTTTCTATAGCTGTTCTTCCCACTTCCTTATAAACATATAAATCTTCAGTGCAAGATGCTCTATAATATATTGTTGGAGAAGACATGTGAGCCACAATGTGTGTGTGTGTGTGTGTGTGTGTGTGTGTGTGTGTGAGAGTGTGTGTGTGTGTGAGAGAGAGAGAGAGAGAGAGAGAGAGAGAGAGAGAGAGAGAAATGGGAAGACTGGCAAATAGAGATTTGCTAAAGAGGCATAGGACTCTCCCTTGAAGCTCCTTTTAAATCTTTCAAGTTTCTACATCAATAGTCATTATTTTGTAGGCATTCAAAAAACACTTGTCCTCATTCAACTGCTGGTATTTCTTGAATGGTGTGCTCTCCCAAACTCTGGATGATGAAACTCCATTCCCCTGTGTTCTATTATTTGTAAATAGTGCATTTCAGAGTTACTTACATCAGGACCCCTCCTCATACTATCACCATCTTATAAGAAAAGGAATTATTTGTATCATGTCTCTATTTCTATTGTCTCTCCAATACGTTGAGACTTCGCAAAGAGATTACGACCTGCATAATCTGAAGCAAGTATGCATCACAATCCTGTACACCGGCATGCTAAGGTAATATCAACATGGAGGCACCCAGAACAGTCTGGAATTTGTGTACACTACTTGGCCAAAATTGAAAACACAGGACATATGAGACTTTGTTGGATCAGCCAAGCAGATTTGCAGAAATCACAATCAGAAACAAAGTGTGGATAACCACGAATATATAGAGAAATATTTATGAAACCCCCGTTGAAGTTTAACCCTGTTACTTAATGTTCAGCTGCTTACAGGCTTAAACAGACCTGAGTGATAATGACAGCTGTGTACATTATTTTTCTAGGTATTTACACTCTGAGAGTTCCTTGGTGGTTAGGAATGTCCTTCATATTAATGCAACCTCTGTTACACTTCAATTCATAATGCGTAACTCACTCAATGAGGAAACAGCCAGATTCCACAGCCTAGGAACCCTTCCAATGATGAGAGGAATTTGGAGATTCCTGATGCTGATGTAAGGGCGGCTGGGGAAAGTTTCCCTTGTCTTTCTTTAATGAACATAAACAGTGAATAAACTGTAGACAAATCTTAAATCCAAACAAGAACATTAATCAAGTGGACAAACGTATTAAATAGATATAATCATAAAAAATTTAATAGATATCATTAATTTTTCTTTCTTTAAAAATGGCTTTTTGAATTGTCTTTAACTCCAGTTCCAGGGGAATCCGATGCCCTCTTCTGACCTCCGTGGCATTGCATGACATGGGTGCACCAACCTACATGCAGACAGTACACTCATACAAATAAAAAATAATAAATAAAACGCCGGGCGTGGTGGCGCATGCCTTTAATCCTAGCACTTGGGAGGCAGAGGCAGGCGGATGTCTCTGAGTTCAAGGCCAGCCTGGTCTACAGAGTGAGTTCCAGGACAGCTGGGGCTACAGGAAGACCCTGTCTCGAAAGGACCAAAATAATAATAATAATAATAATAATAATAATAATAATAATAATAAATAAAAATGATAATTTATAGGGAGAAGTGTGACCATAAGGAGGGTACCAGGAGACTATCAGAGGACATTAGAGAGAATCAATATATCAGTGTAATGATTTCTATGTGTGAGACTATCAGAGGACATTAGAGAGAATTAGTTTATCAGTGTACATGATTTCTATGTGTAAATCTCTTCATGGTACCCATTATCTTTGAGGGTACTTTTTTTTTTGGTCTTTTTGAGACAGGGTCTCCCTGTAGTCCCAGCTGTCCTGGAACTAACTCTGTAGACCAGGCTGGCCTTGAATTCACAAAGATCCACCTACCTCTGCCTCCCAAGTGCTAGGATTAAAAATTCGAATTATCTTTCACACTATTCTAATGAATAAATTAAGGAAGTTGACATTGAAGAAACTTTTATTTTGGTTAACACAGTATTATATGCATAACTCCAACCTAAGTATTTTCACTTCATAGATAAAAAATACTCAAAATGCATACATTTTAATTGAAAATTGAAAAGCCAGAACCAATTCATGTTATCAAATCATATATAGTATTGCTGAAACTTTAATAAAGAAAGGTAAAATAAGATTAATGGAAATGTACCAATAAAAGAACAGATAAGGTTGTAGGAATAAGTCAGAATTTATCCTAAGGAAATGAGGATAATTTCACCTTAATAGAAGTGTGTATGATCATACTCAAATGTTATTGGTTTATAAAAGCTGAAAGGACTTGGACACCTATGTGACTTTCATGTGTTAATGCTTCTAAAACAACAGACATCTTCTATGATACCTACAGTAGCGGACATTTATTCAGAGATCCTGTACTTACTTGGTATCCAGTATACAAATGCACCCTTACTAGGAGTGCTAAAAGGGGCAGAGTTCAGGTGAATGTAGAATCAGAAGTGGTCATAGTTAATAGTAAGTTTTCAGTAAATGTTCATTCAATCTGAATATATCAGTCATAGTAAATCCACAAAAAATGCATCAAGTCTCTTGTTGCGGGAGGAAGCTGTTATGACACTTTCTTTTATTAAATAATTTGATTTTGACTTTTGAAAGGCTGATGTTCTGCACATAATATAAATGAAAGAATGGAGAGAAGAGAGAGTAAATATGAATATGAATAAATGTGTGTTTACAGCAAAGGTTGTAAACATTATCTTCTTTGTCTCTGAAAGGGACTAGAAACTTCTACGACCCTTGCCAGAGAATGATTATTCCCTATAGTCCAGGAATATGAAAAAGATGATTTAATTTCCTAATTTTATTGAAAATAAAATGAACACGTCATGTCCAGTCCTAAGCTCCAGTTCTTTGAAGACAATTATGATTACTGCTACAGTAATAGTGGACCTTGACAATCCATAATGGAAAATCATAGTAAAGGAATGACATGATAATGTCAGCTCACAAAAGTCCACAATACTCATGATTTAGAAAATATCACAAAGATTGTAGATTCCTGACTTTTGCTAAGTTTCATAATTCTGTTTTTTTTTCTTCATTATATTGACTAAAAACCTGTTTTGAAGGAGTTTGGCACAAATGAATGCTTATGTTTTCTTTCAAATGTACATTGATAAAACAATTCAAGTTTAATCACCATATTTTATGTAATTGTTATGATTTTTCTCCAGCAGAATTTAATGAGAGATACACCTAAGATTATACTACTTAATATGTAATATATGGTTTTCATAATGGTAACAATTTGCACTTCATTGTGGTTAGGCAAACTGCGCAAAAACTGTCTGAAAGAATTACTGTTGTCTTTGTATTCTACAGAGGCTTTGACTGGTGGTTACCCTTTTCCTCTATGCATAGGCACGTCAATAAGGAAATAGAAAAATCACTGAATTATTTACATTTGTAAGTAACAGTTTAATTGCTTCTAGATACTATCTTGAAATAACGAATGTCTCTATTTCTGCATGTTAAAAACCTTACAGAGCATACGTTTATCTTAGCATAAGACAAACAGAAAATCGAATATAAACATATATTAAAGATGACATTTGTGGCAGTAAACTATAGAATTGCTCTAATCTCTCCCAAGGATAACAATGATGAAACAAACGGGTCTAAAATAAGGTCCAAATTCATGTCTGAAAAATTGAAAAATAATTGGCCATTTAATTATAAACTATTAATCAAATTAGTCAGCTGAGGATTAAAAGTTTCAACATTTACTAAAAAGAACTGTATGTTGTAATCATATGCATGTATAGATCAAAGCGAAGTATGTCACAGAGTGTAAATTTTACCCGAGTTTGCCTTAGGTATTAGGGAAAAAGACACACAAAAAATTTGTTCCTCAGTAACTTTGTTTATGAAACGTTAACCACACAACTTTCTGGTTTCGCATTTTTGTTATTCTATCAGTTTCATATCTGTAGACAAATTAAATTTTTTATCCCATGCTAAATATGGGATCTTACATTTACAGGCATGTATATCCTAAGCCACTCATCAAAGATGCTTCTCTTTGCAACAGATGTAGGCTACGGCAGAATCCAACAACTGGTCAGAAACGTAAAATATATAGCTGAAAGATGCCCAATCCTAGGAGACACATCTACGGTGGAACCTCTACTCCTGGATCATGCAATGAGTGATGGAGAGAAAACAGGTGCACTCCTCAATTCTCACCAGTAAAGTTTCTTACACAGTAGAATGTGGCACACTCACAAGGCCACAAATACGCAAGCTTCAAAGAATGGGAGCCTTTAGAGTGTGTATCCCTGCATAAGACACCTTTATTAAAACTCAACCATCTATGGCTCAGGGATCATTGTGGAAGAGAGGACGGAAAGATTTTAAGAACAAGGGCTGCTACATGAACATAGGGAAGCAGTCACAGAGGACTGGATGTTTTCGCATGTGAATTTGTAGCAATGTTAGTATCAGGGATGAGACCATTGCCAACTCAGACAAGGTCTCAGAGTGGAACAAGATAAATGTGTGGCAGACTATCCAGGACTGAGAACAACTGGAGTCTGATTACATTGGGTGAGCAAGAGGATGCCTTACCTAAGATGTATAGATGTGTTGAATAGATACCAGTGGATGAATTTGCCTGGTAGGGCATCTGTGTTCAAGAGCTTCACTGGATAGAGTTTAGCTTAGATGATGTAATCCAGGAGTTCAGATAGGGATTTGGGACATGGGGGGACTGAGTTTGGTTATGAAGCATGGTATGACATGCACAAATGCTCAGTAAAAAATGGGAAATAAAAAATCCACCCCCAAATTTGAAAAAAAAAACATGTTTATAATATGTATGTAAAATAGTAATGTAATACTCATATAAATTTTATGGTAAATATATAACTACAGAGTAGCAATTTAATTTATTATTTTTTTTATGTGTATGAGTGTGCTGTCTGCATGTAGGTCGGTGCACCCGTGTCACGCAATGCTGCTGAGGTCAGAAGAGGGCGTCGGATTTCCCTGGAACTGGTGTTAAAGACAGTTCTTAACCACCATGTGGGTGCTGGGAATCGAACCCGGGTCCTCTGCAAGAGCAGTTGGCACTCTTTTTTTAAATTTCATTTATTTATTTTCTATGTGTATGAATGTACTGTCTGCATGCAGGTTTCTGCACCCGTGTTGCACAATACCTCGGTCAGAAGAGGGAGTCGGATTCTGCTGGAACTGGAGTTCTCCTGGAACTGGAGTTACAGACGGTTCTCAGCCGCCATGTGGGTGCTGGGGATCGAACCCAGGTCCTCTGCAAGAGCAGTTGGCACTCTTAACTGCTAGGCTATCTCTCTAGTCCCGAGCAGTTGGCACTCTTAACAAGCTGAACCATCTCTCCAGCCCCCAGCCTAGCAATTTAAACGATATCTCACATTTCAAAATTTGCTGATAATATATATATATATATATATATATGGAGTTATAGTAATTTATCATACAAAATAAGAAATTATAATCATTAAACAAAATGTACATGAGAAAACATTTCATGATAAGTAGGAAGGCTAAAATTGAAAATGAACATTATGGTAATAAAGGTTTTGACAGGATTCAAAGGTACTGTATGCACCACACAGTAAAGAGGGGAGTTGCAATATTATTCAATTGTGTGTTATTCAATATAGTAACAAACATGTATCAGCAATATTACTTATGATGTGGACCTTCAAATTAGCCTCATAAGTAAAAGATGATTATCAGATAAACGTGTTTTATATGTCTATATAATATACTATTAGAGAAACTTAACATACACACACACACACACACACACACACAAACACTCATCCAAGGAACAAAACTGGACTTTGAACACAGTTACTGTATGGAAAATGACAGGAAGAAATACTTTCTGACATTCATTTTTAAAGTTTTAATTTTTCACTAGTGTGTATGCCTGTGATGTATATGTTTATTTGCTTGAAAGTGCCCTTTGAAGGTACCAGATGTTAGATCCACTGGACCTGATTCTGAAGGTGGTTGTGTACCAACAAATTTGGGTTTTAGGAGTCAAACTTGAGTCCTCTACAAAAGTAGTAATTGATATCAATCTCTGGCCCAGACCCTTGCTCCCTGCATTTAAAAATATTAAATGTGAACATTTATATGCAATGTCTAGAAAAGATATATTCATAGATACATAGGAATATCAGGCAAAGACTAGGGAAAGAAAGCAGGAAATACATGCTTCTTTTGCAAGGACAAAACTGTTATCAAGTAACATAGTGAGGGTTATACTACAAATATAACAAAAGCCAATGACTTTTTTATTTAATGGATGATATTTATCTACAAACATTTCAAAAAGTTGATTAAATTGTTTTGTATAGTTTTTTCAAAGACTCATTTTTAAGGTATCTAAATGAATATTGAATGGCATCGGTTAATATCCTTAAAATAACAAAGTACTTGTTTTGTTTTAAAAATATTTATTCACTATATTAACTTTATGTGTATGAGTTCATTGTCTCCATTTATGTAAGTGGACTTGTGTCATTCAATGCCCATGGAGATCAGAACACAGAGTAGAATTCCCTGTAACTAGAGTTTCAGTAGGTTGTTAGCTCCCAAGTGTGTAGTGGTAATCGAGCTGGGATCCTCTGCAAGAGCAGAAATGGCATCTTTATGTTGGAAATCCAGATCAATTAATTGTTGCACAAATAATTTATTCACTAATTCTTAATTTGTTCTCTTTATATAAGATTCAATGAATTGGCAATATTTAGTCAAACAAATGAAGCACAATTTTGTGGACTATCTCATCCTATATATTGGCATCTATTAAAATTAATGGAGGCTGGGTGTAGTGGTGCATGCCCTTAATCCTAGCACTTGGGAGGCAGAGGCAGGTGGCTCTTTGTGAGTTCAAGGCCAGCCTGGTCTACAATAGTGAGTTCTAGGACAGCTGGAGCTACAGGGGACCCTGTCTCAAAAAGACCAAAAAAAAAAAAAAATAAAACAAAAAATTAATGGAGGAAAATGTGAATTCCTAAGCATTAAAAAAAAAAATCTGAGAGAAAGATACAGGATATTTATGGCAGACTGCATGGTCTGTGGTGGGGTGGGGTGGGGGGAAGGGAAAGGAGAATATGCCTGAACTGAATTGAGAAATGATGTATGAAATACACAAAATATCAATAAAAAATGTAAAAAAGAACAAAAAGGAGAGATTCTTCTTTGGTTGCTAAGAGCTTTGACGGTACTCTAATGAGAAGGGAGTGATGATTGTAGATATATACATGCACTTCAAGGTTATAGGTGTCTTCACCAGTTAATATATACTATTTATAACTCACTAATTGCATGTTTTATATTATTAACCTAATTGCATGTTGTTAAACTTACAACTAATGCTGGTACATGGGTCATTAAAGGAAAAGTAAATCTATATGATTCAAAAAGAAACCATTGTATATAATTATTAGCTGAATTTCTTACATACAAAACCATGATTTTGCCCACCACTGTACATTTCATAGCCATGTCTTCCCCTGAGAGCCTGTATCATTCTCGTGCCTGACCCCAGATGAATGCAAAACCCGAGCAAAACTGTAGAGATTGACTTTCCTGATGCCTGGAGGGCCATGCTTTCAAGGAAGGCAGAAGCAGGTGTTTCCACAATAGGTGCTTAGCCTTTTTCAAATACTCCTCTTTAAACAAAGTATCATGATTAAGTCACAAATGATACTATGTTTAACGATAGTAACTGTAAACAATACCATCCTTTTTGTAAGTGCTTAGAACAAACCTTAGGGAATGGTTGGAAGTACTCTCAGGATGAGTGGGAATGAAGGGGGTGATATATGATACTTATGTGTCATTGTACCATGATGGAATGCATTCATGTGATAAGGAGTGTCGCATGACTACATTTATAAAAATGCCCCAATGAAACACATTGTCTTGTACATTTATATGTTGTAATACAAGAAACAAAACTTTACAGCAGGCAGATGTCATGTAGCACATTGGTGAATAAATCTGTAGAGGCCTTTATTTCAATTGCTTCCATAGGACTTTTTTGAGGGAGCAAAGATTCAAATTTTATCTTCTATTACAGCTTCTATTATCTAATCATTTTGGAATTATATAGATGTATTCTCAGTGAATTAATGATTGATTGGGATGTTCATTGAGATAATTATAGATACTAAGTAATGACTGATAGCATGGTAATATGTAAAAATAGTAAAGATGGTTCTACTTCCCCCTTGTATCTTGAATTGAAACAAATCTATATCTCCATCCTATGGAAACACAAAGACTGTTCCTACAATAAAACTTATCCTCATTTTCCTTAGATGTTTTTATTCTTATACTTAGTAATTTCTTAATTTTTAAATAATCTTTTGTTTATTTGATTGGCTTGTGGGTACTTTATATCTTCCACAAGGTTTCTTTATTCATGTTTTCTTTTTATTCAAATTCTTCAACTGCTATATTTAATTCAGAAAGACTAAAAGCTGATACAATCTCATAGGTTAATATGAGAAGAAGCAATCTGTTACATGGTCAATAGGAGGAAAAAATAAAATGTATTATCACTTTCTAGATGTATAGCTGCAAACAACATGTAAGTCTGCAATGGAAAATTATTAGAAGTATTGTATAATTTTAAGAATTAGTGAAGATACTATTTTTCAAAATTGCTATGGTTTTTAATACAGTTTCATTAATATCTTCCAGAAATGAATATCATAAATATTATCAAGCATATTATATTACACAAGAGACTACTCAGATATATTGAAATATTATTAAATTAATGGCTATTATTTTGTATGCTTATCATATACTTGGTACACATCAATACTTATATATGTGAAATAATTTAATTCTCCCTGCAAACTTATATATTAATATCTAGTATAATTTGACTTTTACGCATGAGAAAAATGAAGTGGATAAATTTAGTGTCTTGATAAAATTAAAATGAAACACATTATTGATAGAGATAGATTCATAACTCAGATGTGATCACCAGAGATCTCGGATTTTTTTTCCATGTCATATCATGGGTTGATTTTAATGGAATACTGCTAGTCAAAGCATCAATTTCTATTTTTATGCTAATAGTGTATATTTTAATGATATGCAAATTTTGGTATGCTGGCACATGCCTTCAATCCCAGCACTCAGGAGGCAGAGGCAGGTAAATCTCTGTGATGAAGTAGCCTAGTCTAAATAGCAAGTTACATGCCAGATGGGCCTACATAAAAACCCTGTCTGAAACCAACAAACTAACAAATAAACAATCCAAAAAG
Organism: Rhizomys pruinosus; assembly: GCA_009823505.1. NCBI lineage: Eukaryota > Metazoa > Chordata > Mammalia > Rodentia > Spalacidae > Rhizomys > Rhizomys pruinosus. Next base: position 6,319,478 of record VZQC01013591.1, read on the forward strand.
TTTTAATGTACAAAGTTTTGTTAATCTCCATTGTCAACTTGCCTCTTTTGGAATCCCCTAGGAGACCTAAGCTTTAAATATGCCTGTGATGGCATGTCCAGGGTATAAACCCACGCTTAGCATAGGCTGCATCAAACTTTGAGTTATAGGCCAAGACTCACTAAAAGGGGAAAAAAAGAGAGAGAAAGCCAGTTGACTGTCTTCATTCCAGCTCTTTGCTTCCCAATTTCCAGAAATATAATATGGAACCACAAAGCCAACTCCTGCTGCCTTGCAACAAGTCAGACCAGCTGCCATGCTGCCATGACCTGATGGACTCTATTTCCTTAAAACATGAAGAAGGATTATCTGTTCTTTCCTTTAGATACACTTGTGAGGTTTTTGTCACAGCCACCCAAAAATGGTATTTTTCATAATTATTAAGCTGCATATACAGATATAAACAACAGTTTTCAGAAAATTCTTTTTTTGGAATAACTTATTCTGTAAAAAGGAAGCATCTAGTAATGTCTTGAGTGAGAACATGAAACATATCAACAACTGTTTATTGATTTTCTCCTGCTTAGGTCAGTGGATTTGAAGACTTATTAGCATTCATACCCTTGGTGATGAGACAAAAATTCACCAGTTCTGTATTCAATCTTAGTCTTTTTAAATGATAAATGTAATTAAAGATTAAGCACTTCTTAATGGGTTTATTAAATAGGTAAAATTATTTCTCAGGATCATTCATTTATATTCCTAAAGATAACTGTGAAAATGAAGCCTTCTTGCAAGTACACCCCTTTAAAAGTAAGTTGACAACACCAAAACCACTATACATTTTTCAACTAGATATGATACAGTTATATTAATAAATGCTCTCGTAAGTTTTGTATATTGTCAGATTTTTAATCAGCAAAAATGATCATGTAATCAAAATTTGATTGAAAAGATATTTTGAGATTTTTTTAGGTAGGAAAAAGAAGAGAGTAAAAGGAGTTTGTTCCTGATGGGTGTCTAGGATATTGTATTTGTTGACTTTCACTTTCCCCCCATATTTTCTTCACACCACAACTACATACTCAAAAGTTTTCCTTCCAAAATTTATTACACTTGAGCAACGACACTAAAAGTTCTGTGTTTTAGTCAACTGTGTTCATGATATTAACCTTGAATATAAGAGATATAAGTCATAGAAAGTTTGTGACAGCAAGTTAGTTTTGGTCTATCTAGTCTGAACCCTTCATTTAAAGGAAAGTGTTGTGGGCTGGAGAGATAGCTGTATTAGTCACTTTTCTGTTGCTGTGACAAAACACTATGACCAAAGGAACTTATAAAAGGAAGAGTTTATTTGACCTTACAATTGACATTGACAGTTCCAGGGAATTAGAGTCCATTGTGGTGGGAGGCTGGAGCAGCAAGCAGAGGGTCATATCTCACAATGAGCACAGGAAGTCAAGAAAGAGCGACTGGAGACAACAAGGCTTGTTAAACTCACTAAGCCTGTCCCCAATAACGTACTTCCTCTAGCATGGCCACACCTTCTAAGACCTCCAAGAACAGTGCCACCAACTGGAGACAAATGTATAAATACTTAAAGCCTATGAGGGACACTCATTCAAACCACCACATTCCACTCCCTGGCCCCCATAGGCTCCTGAGCATATAAAATGCAAAATGCATTTAGTTCAACCTTAAAAGTCCCCATAGTCTTTACCAGTTTCAATGCCATTCAAAAGTCTACAGTCCAAAGTCTCTTCTGTGACTCAGGCCATTCTCCTAACTGTAAGTTCCTATAAAATCAAAAGGCAAATTACAAACTCCCAACGTACAGTGGAACTGAATACACATTCCCATTCCAAAAGGGAGGAGTAGAGGCATAGTGAGGAAATACTGGACCAAAACAAGACCAAAAATCAGCAGGACAAACGCAAAGTCCAGTAGCTCCACATGCAACTTCTTGGACTTGACTTCCAAAGGGCTTTGATGGATCAGCTCTTCCAGCTTTGCTTGCAACATACATCTCTTTCTTAGGCTGGTACCACTCCCTGTATGCAGCTCTCCTTGGCAAATATCTCACAGGTCTGGCATCTCGAATGTCTTCTTTGGGTCTCCGCTGCCAACCAGGTTTCACAGTCACAACTTCACTCAATGGCCTATCAGGGCCTTCTTTATTCAGGGATGCCCCTGATGCACTCTGCCTGGCCTCTGTGGCTGTCTGAAACTGTGGAAGAAGAACTGAAGACCCCTTCACTTTTGCAAACTTCATGCCTCTAAAGCCTGCACCAGGTGAATGAAACTGTTGATTTTGGCTGCAAGTTTGGGATGGACCCTGGCCTATTTCAACCACATTTGCAACATTTCTCTGCCCTGAACTTGGAGCAGAAAACCCTTTCAGTATTTTCCTTTCAAAAGTTTGAGGATTAGCTGGGTGTGGTCTTGCCCTGAAGGTGCTATTTCTGTTGTTTACTTGTAAATCTCTAGGCCCTTCCTTAATCACTTTAATCTCCTTATCAAAAGGAAACTCTCCTTCACATGACTTGGCACCACCTTTAATCTTCCTAGTGCAGTTTTCAGATCCAAACTACATTCTGCATTTCTTTCTGTCCCATCTGCTCCTCTTCACTGTAGATCTGCACAGTATTCACCATTAACAGCCACGCCACCATTTCTACATTAGGCTGTCTTGAAATATCCTCTGCCAAAGACAGTCCATTGCTTTTCAACTTAGCATCAGGCAAGCATTTGGACTGTGGGCAAACTGCTGCCAGACTCTTTGTCAAAATATCCCAGTTGCTGCCTAAGTCTTTATTTTCCTCTGCAACTACATTTTTTGCAGCCATGCTTTCTTCCAGGCTTCTATTAGAATGGCCTGTTAAGCTCTGCTTACAGTAGTCAACAGCTTTTCTAGCCCAAAGTTCCAAAGTCTTCCACATTTCTCCAAACATCCACATGGTCAGGTTCTTCACAGCCAACAGCCCACACTCTGGTACCAAATAAATGCATTAGTCACTTCACTGTTGCTGTGATAAAACACCATGACCAAGGAACTTAAAAAAGGAAGAGTTTATTTGAGCTTATGATCGATGGTTCCAGGGAATTAGAGTCCATTGTGGTGGGAGGCATGGCGGCTGGAGCTGAAAGAGCAAGCCTAGGGTCTCATGTCTCCATGAGCACAGGAAGTCAAGCGACTGGAGACCACAAGGCTTGTTAAACTCACTAAGCCTGCCCCCAATAACGTACTTCCTCTAGCATAGCCACACCTTCTAAGACCTCCAAGAACAGTGCCACCAACTGGAGACAAATGTTTGAATACTTAAAGCCTATGTGGGACACTCATTCAAACCACCACAATAGCCTAGTGCTTAAGAGCACTGACTGCTCTTGCAGAGGACCCAGGTTTGATCCCCAGCACCCAAATGGTGGCTAAGAACTGTCTGTAACTCCAATTCCAGGAGAACTCCAGTTCCAGGGGAATTCAAGACCCTCTTCTGACCTCCGCGGCATTGCAGGACATGGGTGCACAAACCTACATGCAGACAGTACACTCATACACATACAGAAATAAATAAAATTAAAAAATAAAGGAAAGTGGCTATATTTGGAGTTCACAGAAACTCTCCAATTATATTTTTGGCTTGATAATGGCTTTACTCATCCACAAAAACAAAAACAAAAAAAACCCCATTTTTCATTACTTAAGGCCTCTCCATTTAGGAATTTCTGTCAATCCTAGGAGAGAACATGGACCCAAGCGAGAGTTGTTCTTTTTTTTTTTTTTTTCACACATTTAATGTGTAGTACTTTTCAAATTGTAATGATGATACTGTTAGGAAAATTTCCCATATTCTTTTTTTTTCACACAATTATTTTTTATTGTTATTAAACTTTTCCCATAAGTCTTACAACATTTCTCAATCGGATCTAGAGTTACTTCCCTTTCCATACCCCCCACCCCACCTGACTCCCTGCATTTTGCCATAAATATCTTGCATCTTTTCCTGAGACTTTCCAGATTTATATACATATATATATATATATCGATATATATAATATATATCTTATCTTGAATTGGAGGACATTTTTTTCCTAAAAGATGTCAATGTTCCTTAAGGAAGTTGCTTGAAGGCTCCTCTTGGCAAAGCCCAAACCACCATCAATCCTGCCACTTGTGCTCCACTTTGGCGTCTTTTCCTTCCATAGTCCCCCAAATGAAGTCCAGTAAGCATGTGCGTCCTGTCTTGATCCCCCTGCATTGGCGGGAGTATGGTTCTTAATTAAATCTATGAACTTAACATTACATTTTGATACGTCAAAATATGGAAATGTCAGTAAATTTCCTTCAAAATTGCCTTTATAAACCCATTTATCATTCCTCTCAAAATGTATTATAGTATATATTTTTGTTCTATATTTTTAAGTAAACAAAATCTTTATCTTATTTTCTTTGGATTCCACCTCACTGAGTAGACTCATACTCCCTGCAACCATAGATTATTGGAGATCACAAATGAGTAGGTGTCTGGATATAAGCCACAGCCTGAAAGAAATTGATCACCTTACAGGAGGTTTTGCTTACTACTTAAAATAACTTACTTTATAATAGATTATAATAAAAGAGGTTAGACTTTTTTGCCAGAATTTAGGATGGGAGAAGCCATCCTAGTTCCTAGCTTCCTATGGAATTGGTTCAGATGAGCTTTCATACAGAAGTACTGAGCTTTTCTAACAGCACATTCCAATAAACTTTTCTAGTGTATGTCCAAATAAATTCTTTCTTACAAATATATCTCTCCAGTGCCAGGTATGGTCGCCCACACCTTTAATCCTAGCACTTGGGAGGCAGAAACAGGCAGATCTCAGGTCTTGAGTTAAAGTTCAGCCTGGTCTACAGAGCAAGCTCCAGGACAGCTGGGGCTACAGGAGAAGACCCTGTCTTGAAAAAGGACTATATATATAATTACTATTATATATATATATTCTATATTTAAAACTGTAAAATAAAGCTTTATTATTCTTTTACTGTATATGTATGAATGTACACATACAGAAATAAAAAAAGCCTTAAAAAGAGAATATATTTAGCTCTGAAATAAAATCATTTTTTAGATCCTGGCACTGAGGCCCACACAGATACTATTATCACTGGCAAGTTATAATTGCATTATTAGCAGAAAAATAGTTTAATTATAATACAATCTGATGAGATGATGGGCAAAGAGCTTAACTGTTGTCAGAAGTTATTCTAACACCCTTCAAAAGTCCTCTAAAAGAGCTATGAACATAATATTGTTAGATGGTTACTTGGACCTCAATAATTTGCAATAATCAATGGAGGATGATAGATATCACAGAAGCAAAGGTAAAGATAGAGTGTTACTAGTACAGTATTTCATGTGAAGTGTGAAAGATATATGGTTTTCTCTTTTTTTATTGATGCTTTGTGATTTCATACATCATTTTCCAATTCAGTTCAGGCATATATCCCCTTCCCTTCCCCCCACCTCCCCCTACCCATCCCAGATCATGCATTCTGCCGTAACTTTTCTGCATCTTTCTCTGTTTTTTTGCTTTGTTTTGTTTTAATTTTTTTAACAATATGTGATAATTTGTGAGTACACGCAAGTTTTCTCTACTGAGAAGAGAACCTCAAGTTCAACATCATGATTAATACAAAGAGTACAGAGTTACAGAAAGCTGTAATTTGAAAGAATAAGGATCTTAATTGGATAGATTGGCATCCTGAGATTTCAACTAAGCAAACTAGTACTGAGCCACTAAAACTTAGTAATCTCCAAGTACAATGAACACTGTATGTGAGATATTGAATAGCCATGAAATTTCTCTCTCTCTCTCTCTCTCTCTCTCTCTCTCTCTCTCTCTCTCTCTCTGTATATGTGCATGTGTTTCTGTGTACCTAGTTTTTCATGGTTAAGTTTAAAGCAAAAATCATCTGTCTTATGGATTACCAGGTTCTCTTCTCTCAAGACATCAACATCTTTCCTCCTAGTTATAAAGCAAGAAGCAAAGTCAAGTTGCTTTAGACCTATAAAAGTGCTGGTCATGCTAAGGAAGCAAGTGAACCACATAGAGCAACTCAACCTAGTTCCCTCGAAAGAATAGGAGAATATCTGGTAAACTAGGATTTGAGATGAAAGGCTAGAGCATACATTTTAATAATGATATTTATCAATATAATCATACTATATGAACCTGATAAGAGCCTAAAGGGATGGTGTTATCACCCTGGCAGCTTACTTTAGTGACTGCTCTATAACTCATATCAGAGATAGTCTGCCTGCAAATGAATTTTTTTTCCAAAGTATAGAAATTCAGGTAGCACATATGGATGGCCATCTACTTGTTATGGAAAAGAATAGACCAAAGTATATTATAAATAGAGTCCTTGAAAGTGGTCAAAATGAAGAAAGTCTGTGACATCCACCTCTAAGGAAGATATATGATTTACTCTCAAACCATTGATGATAATCTTTGGATCAGCCATCATTGCCTTCCTGAGAGCATGCAAAGTGGCAGGGGTCAGAAAGCCAAATGCTTGTGATGGATTGGGCATGTGACAATGACCTGTCTCAATCTTCATCTTCTCCTAAACTGAGAGAGTGGGGCCATGCACCGGGCAGGTCTGGAAGCAGTGGGGTATATTGTACTAGCTAATGCAGCCAGCAGAAATTGCCACTGCATCCAGTAACCATTTTCTGGAATATAACTCAAAAACGTTAAATGGGTGTTGGCCATTTTAAATAGAGGTGGGAATAGGCTTGCATATTAGATATTCATTAATATCATGACAACATATGAGAAAACAGCATTTCAAGGAATAAATATATCATTATTTATGGTGCTAAAATAGGAAGTGAATTTCACAAAGATATTTGTAAAATGTTTCTTTTTGTTGTCACTATGAAGATGCTATTTTCTTCCTCATTTAAAAGATTAGGCTAATTTATTACTCTTTTTTGTGGTTCTTAGCCTCAGCCTTTAATGGCTTGCTATCCCCCCAGCCCAACTCTTTTTTATAAGAATGAAATTTCTCTTTAGTTGAGGAGGGCTATTAATTTATAGGAAATTTCAGGTTTTAGAATCTACCAATGCTTCTTAGATGATGGACTGTCTTCTCCCATTTTCAAAACTAGCAATGACATTACCTTTTCAAAGATCTCCTGCTTTTTGTGGTCACACCTCTGATCTACATTTACACTTTCATCTTCTACTTTTAGAGAGACATGGGATTGCTTTTATGCAATCTTGGGATTGCATATCTTACACTATATACATGCATGCATATTTTTCAACAACTTAAAATTGTATTTAATATATATATATATATATATATATATATATATATACAAGTCCATGTGTGTGTTTTGCATGTGTATCTGTGCTTATAAAGCTACGTGTAGAAGTGCATGCATGTGCATGCATGCATAGAAATGAACAACTTATATAAGGTGAGTTTCTCAATTATTCTTCACTAGTTTCTTACTGAACCTGAAGCACTCCTGCATGTCTTTGAAAATTTGAAGGAAAGAACTTATAAATGAGATCTCTGTCACCAGAGGGCACAGCAGTATTCTAATAAAGTCGCAATCTTTGTCTGCTGTTTTCAACATTTCAGAGACTTCAAAGTGGTGGTGTGTGGTAGAAAATCACAGGCTCAGATTCTATGAGATGGGATTTTTCACTGTCCAGGGTAACCCAGTTGGACCAATCAGATGATAATTAAGGCTTAGAATGATCAATAGAAAGGGAGCATGTCCAGTGTCAGCTGCAGTTATAAAACTAGCTGCATCATGGGAGCCCAGAGTTCATATCAGATTATTTTCTTGGATACTTAAACAAATAAACAGATTCACCAGAGCCATGGATGAATGATAGCTATAGGAGATAGTTATAACCTGCAGGGAGTTGATCAATGTAGAACAGAATAGTGGATGTCAGTGTTGTTTGTGATATACAGAGCATATGCACTCATTTCTCTGTACTGCAGATGGTATTGTTCAAAGTGATTTACCAAAATTAAAAAGAACATGTCTCACCAAAGAATATCATTTCTCCTGGGGAAAATTTCAAAATGAACAGAGTCTATGGTGGATAGAAATATCTTCATGCTTAGGCTTATTTCCAGAGACATCTGAAACACTGAAGACCATTCTTCTCTAGAGCCCTTCATGAATTTGGCCATCAATGTTATTGACAATGAATTATACCAGTGATATTCCACTTCCTCTTTTTCTTTACATGTGTAGAAGGAAGGAATCCCTCCATTTAATGTCTGGCAAAATATTTACATTTCAGAATATATTTCTAAGAAAATTTTCCAAAATATATTATTTGCTTATTGAAGTATGTCCTTTGTAGTCTTTTTAAAAATACACTTTGGAAAATAAATGAATTTCATTTACTTTGTGATGATATAACATAAATGGCCTAAGTAATCTAATTTAACATTACATATTTCAAACAAATGTCAAGGTAACTAGGATGTATTGAAATATAAATTCGAATAAATATTTCTGTTTCACAATCTATGCTTTATGGTGGTACCAAAATTATACTTAAATTAACTCCTTTGGAAAGTGATATAATTATGTGTTGCATCACAAAAACTTCTAATATATTCTTTTTCTGAGTATCATTCTGATTATAAAGAAAGAACGCAACTCATAAAATTTATCTTAACTTCAAAGGATATATTAGACATTTTGTTTATCATGTACTGTGACAATTCTTGTTACTTGGATCTGTTGAGCAGGTTTGTCAATGGAAAGACATCTAATTCTAGTTTTGAACTTGAACACGCAAGAATAATAGTTTGGATAAATATTAACCTATAAATAATTGGTTTTTTTTCATTTTAATGGATAATTAATTAATTTTTATGTGAACGTGTTTGACCTGCATGTATGAAAGTGCATCTGTAGTAAAATGGCAGGATACAAACTTAACCTAGAAAAATCAATAGCCTTTATTATATTAACAACAAGCAATTGGAGTAAGAATGCAAGGAGAACTTCCCATTCACAATACTCCCCCACAAATAAATATCCCGGACAAACCTGACCGAATATACTATGATCTCTACAAGGAAAGTTTTAAAACTTTGACTAAGGAGATTGAAAAGACACCAGAATTTCGAAGGACCTCTCATGCTCATGGATTAGAAGAATTAATATAGTAAAAATGGCCATCCTACATACATACAAAGTAACATACAGATTCAATACAATCCCAATTAAAATACTCATGAGTTTCTTCACAGACTTAGAAAAAAATTCCTAAACTTTATATGGAAAAGCAAAAGATTCCAGATAGCCAAAGCAACTCTGAGCAAAAAGAGCAATGCAGGTGCAATTCATTTACCAGACTTCAGACTATATTACAGGGCTATTGTCATAAACACAGCCTGCTACTCGGACAAAAACAGACCCATAGATCAACAGAAAAAAAATGAAGATCTAAACTTGATCATATGCAATTTCAGCCACCTCATATTTGATAAAGGGGCCAAGAAGACTCAAGGGAAGAAAAACAAAATCTTCAGCAAATGGTGCTGGAAAAACTGAATCACCACATTTAGAAGAATAAAACTAAACCCCTACGTTTCACCCTGTACAAAAATCCAAGTGGATCAAAGACCTCAATGTGAAACCTGCAACTCTGAGAATGATAGGAGAAAACCCGGGAGGTAACTTACAAGATATAGGTGTAGGAAAATACTTTCTAAATCAGACAGCAAATACACAGGAAATAAGGTCAACAATCAACATTAAAGTCAAAAGCTCCTTGGTGCAGGCGGCGGGGTAATTACCAGGGCAGGCATCTGCCGCCTCTGCCGCAGGGAAGCCCACATGCCAGGAACACGATGAAGGGACAACATGGGAAAGGCACAGGAAAATCCTGCATCAAGCGCTACCAAACCAGTAGGAGATAGCTACAATGGGAACCCCATGGAGGAGACCCAAGGAACAGATCTTAGAGGAATAATTGCAGACCTATGCAGAGAAATTAAAGAACATAAAGATGCCCCCTCTTCCGCAGATTATTCCCTGGGCTTAGAAAAGGGGCATAGGTGGA
>VZQC01013591.1:6336301-6381506 GCA_009823505.1 Rhizomys pruinosus
TGGTAGAATGTAAGGGCTGTGATTGGGGTGAAGGGTGAAACTACAGCAATGTAGTCTGGACCCTCATTTGATTAACCTGATTGAACATACAACCCCTCACTCCCCACTGGAAGGTGGGGCTGTGGGGGTTTGGGCACCACAGCCTGCAAATTTGTTTTACATGAATGATGCTTGTACTCATGGATTATCACTTATAGCTAAAAAATGGAAAAAAAAACTGAGAGAGATATGCAGGACATTCATGGCAGAATGCATGATCTCGGTTGGGGTGGGGGTGGGGGGGGAAGGGGAGATATACCTGAACTGAATTGGAAAATGATGTATGAAATGCACAAAGCATCAATAAAATATGTTAAAAAATAAACAAATAAATAAATAAATAAAGTCAAAAGCTACTTTACAGCAAAAGAAACGATCAAAGAAGTGAAGAGAAAACCTCAGAGTGAGGGAAAACTTTACCAGCATACATCTGACATAAAATAACACCCAGAGTATATAAATTACTCAAAAAACAAAGGAGCAAGAAAACAAATGACCCAATCAGAAGATGGAATGAAGAGCTGAACAGGGATTTCACAAATGAAGGAGTCAAGATGACTGAGAAACAGCTTTAAAAGAAATAAGTGTCATTAATAATTGAGGAAATGCAAATTAAAACCATTTTAAGATTTCATCTTACCTCTGTAAGATTGGTTATCATCAAGAAAACAAAAGATACCAAAGGCTGGGGAGATTGTTGGGAAAGGGAAATACTCACCCACTGCTGGGAGAAATGAAAATTTGTGCAACCCTTATGGAAATCAGTGTGGAGAACTCTGTTTTTTTTTATTAATACTTTTATTGATATCTTTTATATTTCAAACATCATTTTAGTTCAATTTAGACATATTTCCCTTTCTTTTACTCCCACACCACCCAGAACATGCATTCTGTCATGCATGTCCTACATCTTTCTCTCACTTTCTTTAAAACTTGCCTCTGCAAAGGTTAATTGTTTTGGGCAGAATATAATGATATCAGCCCATTTTTGGAACCAGTCCTTAGGTTGTTGTGGTTCTCTCCCAATTGTATTGCTCCAAAATATGCCAATAAAAACATCATATATGTATCAGAATTATGTCATCCATGAATATACTGTATGTTAACTCTGATATATGTTTAGGAGTTCACATTTTTCCCTTTAATTTTGTATTACTCTAAAATATGAATATGTGACTTCTGCTCATATACATTAATTGCCATGTCTGAAAGTAAGTCATAAGTTAATTCTAGGGCTCATTAAGAGATTCATATTATAACATCACAGTTGCTTTCAGATAGAAAGAAATATAACAATAAAATTTCCCAGCTTGCCTTTCAATTGGGGGATTTAGTACTAGCATCCACAAATGAAGGAAATTATTCCATGTTTGTTTTTTGAGAAAGCATTACTTTACTTAGCATAATGGCTTCAAGTTCCATCCATCTACCTGCAAAGTTCATGATGCCAGCTTTCTTTCGTTAATTAAAAAAAATTATTGATGATGTGTGTATTTCATACTTAATATTTCAGTTGAATTTACACATATTCCCCTCTCCCTGTCCCACACCCCACCCAAGTTCATGCTTTCTGCCATACATGTCATGCATCTTTCTCTCAGTCTTTCCAAAGTTTTTCACAGCAGAGGCTTGTTTGCGGCAGAATTTAACTGTATCAGTCAGTTCCTTGACCCAGTTTTTATGTTGTTTTTCCCTCCCTTTTTTATTGCTCTACCATATGCCTATATGTCTGTAACATATGCATCAAAATTATGACCTCTGAGAATAAACTGTATGTTAATTCCAAAATATGTTTAAGAATTCACATTTACCCTGTAATTTTATATTACTCTAAGATATGAATACATACCTTCCACCAATATACAATAATTACAGAGTATGTAAATAAGTGGTTGGTCAATTCTAGAGCCTGTTAAGAGATTCATATTATAATTTCATATTTATTTTTCTCCTTCCAGATAAAAAGAAATATAATAATAATATTGTTCGGATTGGCTTTCAAATGGGAATTTGGTGTTAATATCCACAAATGAGTGTAGCATTTTTGGGAATTCAAATATTCTTTAATTTTATATTACTTTAACATAAGCATACATACCCTCTCCTTATATAAGTGGTAGGTTCATTCTAGATCCAATTAAGTTGTTCACATTATAATGGTACAGTTGCTTTCAGATAAAAGACCATACATATATATCAGTTATTTATAAATAATTTTCAATATCTATATAAATATTTATATTGCTCAGTTTGCCTTACTACTAGGTATTTCGTGCTAGCATCCACAGATGAGGGATACCATTTGTAATATTTTTTTTCTGGTACTGTGTTACTTCATTTCATATAATGTCTTCTAGTTCCACCCATTTACCTGAAAAGTTCATGATGTCATCTTTCTTTTTTTTTTTTTTTTTTTTTTTTAGACAGGGTCTCCCTTTAGTTCCAGCTGTCCTGGAGCTAACTTTTTTTTATTGCTGTATAGAACTCCATTATGTAGATGTACAATATTTTCTCTATCCACTCATTGGTTGAGGGGCATTTGGATTGGTTCTAGCTCTTTGCTATTATGAAGAGAGCTGCAATAAATATAGATGTGCATGTATCTTTGTGGTAGGATTATATATGGGTATGTATATGTGGGTATATATACCCAGGATATATATGCGGGTATATATACCCAGGAGTGGTATGACTGAGTCACGTGGTAGAATCATATTGAGTTTTTTTAAGGATCTCCACACTGGTTTTGAGAGTGGCTATACGAGTTTACATTCCCGCCAGCAGTGGATTAAGGTTCTCTTTCCCCACATCCTCTCCAACACTTGGTCTCTTTTGTTTTCATGATCTTAGTGCTATTGGAGTGAGATTATATCTTAAAATGATATCATAAATGGCATTTAACCAAAAACTCACAGCCAACATAATCCTAAATGGAGAACGGTTAGAAGCATTCCCATTAAAGGCAGGAACAGTATAATATATAGCCTTTCGATCCTAATAATGAAGCACACACAATTAGATATATAGGTATTTAAACAGTACTAATTGTTATGGTAGGTTTCTTTGGTATAGACACAGATGTTTGGATGGTATGTTAATTCATGATTTACATTTTCTTCTGTTAAGTATGGCAGGGTCTTCATGTGGTTTATAACATCTCCTAACCATTAGAGGATGCAAGATGATGTTTCCGTGTGTGTTTTTGTCCTCTCTTTTTTGTTGTTTTTTGTTTCTTTTTTTTGTTGTTTGTTTTTTGGTTTTTTTTTTTTTTTTTTTTTTGTTCTTTTTTTGTTTTTCTCCCCTTCTTTTTTTTGTTTTTTTTTTTTTTTGTTTGTTCTTTTTTTTTTTCCTTTCTCTTTTTCCCTTTTCTCCCTCTTCTTTTTGTTTTTTTTCCTTTCTTCCCTCTTCTTTCCCTCTCTTCCTTTTTTCTTTTTTTCTGGCATCAGCCGTGGGTATTCCTCCAAGGAGAGAGCTAATAGCCAATTAGATTTGGGATATACAGACATATGGCTGCGCACTGCTGCACAGTATTTCCAGGCAGATGAGGTTGTAGCTGGTGCTGACGGAGGAGTTCTTGCTTAACTCAAGGAGACCTATATTTTGCTTATTGGTTTAGTGGTTTTGGTAACACTCTCTGGTATCCCAAGAGATCATCTGTATACTTGCAAGTGCGGTCTCCATACGATCTTTCTCATGTTTATATCAGGTCTTCAACAGCAGGACTTTATCACCCTCTCTTCTGTGAGATATCCCAGTTTTGAGGCAAGGAGCCTTTACCATTTGTGGGGGCTTGGACCCCTGGCAATCTTTCCATTAATGTTGAGATAGAATAATCCATTTTTGATGTCAGAGCTCCTATATTAATATTTTGCTTATAGTGCATAGCTTAAGGAGACTTTAGCATTATATTTGGTTCTGAATAGAGAATAATCCTTTTCACAGTTTTTATGTCCATAGTCAATTAAAGAAGCAGTTTTACTGATTTTACAGAGAGACTACCTATAACAGCTGGCTCCAGTCTACAGTTGGAGAACGACCTCATCATCATCTTATTTCTCCTATTCTATGGGGGGAGAGTTAAGTAAGTCTCTTGTATTAAAACTTTGTGGCCACTAGAAGGTAAGCTTCATTAGGACATTAAAAATATCTAATTGCATGTGTGCTTATTAGTAGGATCGAAAGGTTATGCCTGGACAAGCTGGCAGCCCATGAAAGAAAACAGCCAGAATGACTAGAGACACAAGACATCACAGCCAGAGAAAGTAGAGTGTTTGCTTCTCATCCACTGTGCCCCTTCTAAGCCTAGGAACAATCTGCGGAAGAGGGGATGGTAGAATGTAAGGGCTTTGATTGGGGTTAATGGTGAACAATACAACAATATAGACTGGAACACTCATTTGATCAACTTGATTGAACATACAAGCCCCCCTGTGGATGGTGGGACCCATGATCTGTGTGGGTTTGGGCACAACGCTGCAAATTGGTTTTACATGAAGGATGCTTGTACTCACAAATTATCACTTATTGTTAAAAAAAATGATTGAAAACAAAACAAAAAGCAAAGAAAGATGCAGAATACTTATGGCAGAATGCACTATCTGGGATGGGTAGGGGTGGGGGTGGGGGAAGGGAAGGGGATATATGCCTGAACTGAATTGGAAAATGATGTATGAAATACACAAAGCATCCATAAACAAAAAAAAAAAAAGAAAAAAAGTAAAAAAAAAAAAAAAAGGCAGGAACATGGCAAGGCTGTCCTGTATTACCACGCCTCTTCAATATTGTGCTTGAAATACTTGCCAGGTCAATAAGGCAAGAAATGGAAATTAAAGGAGTACTAATTGGAAAAGGAGAAATCAATCTATCCCTCTTTGCAGATGATATAATAGTTTACCTAAGGGGTGCTAAAAACTCTACCAGAAAACTCCTAGAAATGATTTAAGAGTTTCAGTAATGTGGCGGGATATAAAATTAACCTAGAAAAATCAGTCATCTTTCTTTACACCAACAACAAGCAACAGGAGAAGGAATACAAGAAGACCTTCTCACTCACAATAGATACACAAACAATAAAATGCATAGGAACAAGTGTAACCAAAGACACCAAAGATCTCTTCCATAAAAATTTTAAACCCCTGAAGGAGCTTGAAGATGGAAAGACCTCCCAAGATCATTGATTATAAAAATTAATACATTGCCTTTAATCCTAGCACTTGGGAGGCAGAGGCAGGTGGATCTCTGTGAGTTCAAAGCCAGCCTGGTCTACAGAGTGAATTCCAGGCCAGCTGGGGCTACAGGGAGACACTGTTTCAAAAAGACCAAAAAGAAAAAGAAAAAAAATGATATAGTAAAAATGTCAATTTTACCCAAATTAATATAGAGATTCAATGCAATCTTAATTAAAATCCCTAAGACTTTCTTCACAGACTTGGAAAAAAAAGCTTTAAATTCATATGAAAAAACAGAAGACTCCCAATAGCCAAAGCGGCCCTGAGTGAAAATTGCAATATAGGAAGGATCACTAGTCCAGACTTCAAACTATATTATAGCACAATAGTGATAAAAACAGCCTGATGCTGGCACAAAAACAGGCACTCAGACCAATGGAACAAAATTGAAAATCCAAACTTAAGCACAAACAATTTCAGTCACCTCATATTTGACAAGGGTCCAAAAATACTCAATGGAAGAAAGACGGCATCTTCAACAAATGGTGCTAGCAAAACTGGATCTCCATTTATAGAATAAAATTAAACCCCTACCTCTCACCCTGCTCAAAAATCAACTCCAAATGAATCAAAGACCTCAACATGAAGCTTGAAATTCTGAAGGTGATTCTAGAAAACATTGGCAGCAATGTACAAGACAGGAGAAGGAAAATATTTTCTAAATCAAAAACAGCTACACAAGAAAGAATGTCAACAATTGACAAGCATGATCTCATTAAACTCAAAAGCTTCTGTACAGAAAAAGAAAAAAATAAAAGAAGTAAAGAGAAAACCCACAGAGTGGTATATATATATATATATATATATATATATATATATATATATACCAGAGAATTAACAGCCAGAACTTAAAAACTACTCAGAAAACAAAGACGTAAGAAAACAAATGACCCACTCAAGAGATGGAGTAAGAGCTGAACAGAGACTTCTCAAGTGAGGAAATAAAGATGGCTGAGAAACGTCTTAAAGATATTTTTTCTAGGTTAATTTTGTATCCTTCCACTTTACTGAAACTCTTAATTGTTTCTAGGTGTTTCCTGGTGGAATTTTTAGCATTCCTCAGGTAAACTATCATATCTGCAAACAGGGATTCTTCGACTTCTTTTCTAATTTTTCTTGCCTTATTGCTCTAGCAATTGTTTCAAGCAATATATTGAAGAGGAGTGGCGATAGGGGACAGCCTTGCTTTGTTCCCACCTTTAAGAGAAATGCTTCTAGTTTTTCTCCATTTAGGATGATGTTGGCTGCGGGTTTGTTGTATATGGCTTTGATTATAATTAGGAATGTTCCCTTCAGTACAATTACCTCTAGAACTTTAAACATGAAGGCATGCTGGATTTTTTCAAAGGCTTTCTCTGCATCAATTGAGATGATTGTGTGATTTTTGTCTTTTAGACCATTTATGTGTTTTGTGATATTTATTGATTTATGAATATTAGACCATTCCTGCATTTCTGGTATGAATACAACTTGATCCTGATGGATGATCTTTTTTGTGTGGGTCTGTATGCAAATTGAAAATATTTTTTTTGAGAATTTTTGTATATGTTCATTAATGAGATCAGTCTATCATTCTCTTTTTTTGTTGTTGTTGTGTCTTTGCCTGGTTTTGGTATTAGAGTGATGCTGGCCTCAGAGAAGGAATTTGAGAAATTGCCCTCTGTTTCTATCCTTCTGAATATTTTGAGTAGTAATGGTTGTAAGAACTCTGTAAATGTTTTATTGAATTCTTCTGTGAAACCATCTGGGTCTGGGCTGTTTTTAGTCAGGAGATTTTTTTTATTAAGTCTTCAGTTTCCTCAGATTTTATGGGTCGGTTTACACTGTCAATCTCTTCCTGGTTAAGCATTGTTGATTTCCAGGATTTCAGATAGTCATCCATTTCTCTTAGGTTTTCAAATTTAGTAGAGTTTAGGTTTTTGAAGTATTCTCATATGATTGTCTGGATCTTTTCTTTATCTGTTGTGATGTTTCCCTTTTCATCACGGATAATATTAATTTGCAGTTGTTTTTTCTTTCTTTTGGTTTACTGGGCTAGATGTCAGAACTCTAGCCCATTTAACCAAGATAAATCTTAAAAGACTCAAAATTAACCTGTCATTTGACCCAGTCATAACACTCATGGGTGTATACTCACCAGATTCATCCTATTGCAGAGATAAGTGCACAGCCATGTTTATTGCAGCTCTCTTACAATAGTGAAGGGCTGGAATCAACCCATTTTTTCCCTTCAACTGATGAGCGTATAAAGAAAATGTGGTACATCTATACAATGGGGTTCTATGCAGCAGTAAAGAAAGATGACACCATGAAATTTGCTTGTAAATGGATGGAACTAGAAGCTATTATGCTAAATGAAATAACACAGTCTCATTAAAACAAATGGCATATGGTGTCCCTCATTTGCTGATCTTAGCACCAACTACTTTTTTTTAACCAAAGAGCTTTAGCTTTTATTGTGAATCCAATGGAAAACTAATGGGGGATTTTGCGTAGAGGATTTATTTGGTTGCAATGTTGAGAATCACTTTTTTTTTATTTATTTTTTTATTCTTATTGATGCTTTGTGTATTTCATACATCATTTTCCAATTCAGTTAAGGCATATATCCCCTTCCCTTCCCCCACCCCACCCCTACCCATCCCAGATCATGCATTCTACCATAACTTTTCTGCATCTTTCTCTGCTTTTTTGTTTTTTTTTTGTTTTCATTTTTTTAAAAATAAGTGATAATTTGTGACTACAAGCATCCTTCATGTAAAACCAATTTGCAAGCAGTTGTGCCCGAACCCAAAATGTAATTCATGGATTAACATACCATCCAAACATCTGTGTCTATACCAAAGTAACCTACCATAACAATTAGTACTATTTAAATACCTATATATCTAATTGCGTGTGCTTCATTAGTAGGATCGAAAGGCTATATATTATACTGTTTAAATACCTATATATCTAATTTGCATGTGCTTCATTAGTAGGATCGAAAGGTTATGCCTGGACAAGCTGGCAGCCCAACTACTTATTTGTAAGTTAAACTGAACATTCTTTTTTTCTTTTTTAGTAAACATAATACCTAATGCTACTATAAAAAGTATATTAAAACATAAATCAACTTGCTATGTAATTTAGGAATTTAAAGTAATATTTCCTTTTACCTGCATGCAACTCTATTGTTAAAAGATGAATCCTTAAACATGTTTTGGAATTATTATATGTTGATTTTCCGAAGTAGTAATTTTTGCATATATGTGGAGTGTATACATGCATATTTTGGCATAATATAAAATTAAAGGGAACAACTACAAAAAAATTTCAAGAAATGTCTGAAACAGTGTACTTCTGCCTGAAGCAGTAAATGTCTATATTGAAAAAAAAAAAAAAAAAAAAAAAAAAAAAGGACTGAGAAAAAGATATAGGACACGTACGGCAGAATGTACAAGCTCTAGTGGGGTGGGGCGAATGGAAAAGGGAATGGGTCTAAATTTGATTAAGAAATGCTGTGTGAAATGCACAAAACTTTAAAAAAAATATGTGCCATGCAAAGCCCACATAGAACAGGAGAGGGGCCCGGTCCTATGGAAATTTAGGTATGGACTGTTAGCCACAATGTGGGTGCTGGGCATTGAATAAAGTTCCTCTTCAAGAGCACACAGCACTCTAAATTACTGACCCATCTCTCCAGCACCTGCTTTTAAGGTAAAACACCCTTTCAAGCTTTACCATTTGTGATTCTACACTGTAAAATTATATAATTATACACTTAGGATTATGTGTTAGGTTTCTAATGTTTTTCCATGTCCTCTTAGTCTCCTCTCAGAACACCATAAATGCAATGTATGCTATTCATGTCATTTATTTGTAGTTAATGGATAAACAGCGGATGGCACTGAAAGATGAAATAATTTCCCTATCATTACTTAGTGGGTAAACAGACAAAACTGAAATTGACAACTGAATATTTATTTTTCAGATTTTATACACTGGCTCTGTAGTTTGCATTACAAATGATGGAAGTCTACATTATGTAACTTTCAGCAGTGATGAATTAACATTGGACAAAATGAGTAGAGGCAGGGAAAAACATCAGGAGGGTCAGGGAAAGAACAAATTAACTCTAGGTTTTGGCTGGGTTATTGTCAATATTCATGGAAATGAATTGGTGGTCATTTGATGATATTAAAAAATGTAGCTATGGTAATGACAGTTATAGCTCATCATCTGATGATTTTTTAGTATAATGCTTTTATTGATGTTTTATGTATTTCAGACATCATTTCTCAATTCAATTTAGAAATATTCCCTTTTCCCTTCCACCCAACCGACTCCAGATCATGCATACTACCATAACTGTCCTGCATCTTTCTCTCATCGTTTTTTTATGTTCAGGAATTCACATTTAACTCCTTTAATTTTATATTACTCTAAAATATTTTTTAATTTTTTTTAATTTTATTTATTTATGTATGTGTATGAATGTACTGTCTGCATGCAAGTTTGTGCATCCGTGTCGTGCAATGCCGCGGAGGTCAGAAGAGGGTCTCAGATTCCCCTGGAACTGGAGTTCTCCTGGAATTGCAGTTTCAGACGGTTCTCGGCCGCCATGTGGGTGCTGGGGATCGAACCCGGGTCCTCTGTAAGAGCGGTCGGCGCTCTTAACCACTAGGCCATCTCTCCAGCCCTACTCTAAAATATTTATACGTACTTTCCACCCTTATACAGTAATTACAGCGTTTGAAAATAAGTAGTGGGTCAATTCTAGAGCCCTTTAAGTTATAACAATGCAGTTGCTTTCAGATAAACAGAAATATAATAATAATGTTCTTCAGCTTGCTTTTCAACTGGAGATTTAGTGTTAGCACCCACAAATGAGGAAAACCATTCACTGTTTGTTTTTCTGGGACGGTGCTACTTCACTTAGCACAATGGCTTCAAATTCCATCCATTTACCTGCAAAGTTCATGATGTCATCTTTCTTTACCACTGAATAGTACTCCATTGTGTAGAGGTACCACAATTTTTTCATCCACTGATCAGTTGAGGGGCATATGGGTTGGTTCCAGCTCTTTGCTATTGTGAAGAGAGTTTCAATAAAATAGATGTGCATGTATCTTTGTGGTAGGATGAGTCTTTTGGGTATATACCCAGGAGTGGTATGACTGGATCAGGTGGTAGGTTCATTCCAAGATATTTAAGGGTTCTCCACACTGCTTTGCATAATGGTTGTACAGGTTTACATTCCCAGCAGCAGTGGATAAGTGTTTCTCTTTCCCCACAACCTTTCCAGCATTTGATTTTTTGAACTGAACCAGTTGTATCCCAGTGAGATAATATCTGAGAGTGGCTTTAATTTGCATTTCCTTAATTATTAATGATGTTGAACACTTTTTAAGATGTTTCTCCACCATCTTTCCTTCCTCACTGGAGAAGTCTCTGTTCAGCTCTTTACTCCATTTTTTTGAGTAGGTCATTTGTTTTCTTACTTTTTTATGAGTAGTTTATATAATCTGGACTTTAAAGCTCTGTCAGATGTATTACTGGTGAAGGTTTCCTCCCACTCTGTTTTATCTTTACTTCCTTGATTGTTTCCTTTGCTGTACAGAAGCTTTTGAGTTTGATGAGGTCGCATTTGTTGACTGTTGACCTTATTTCCTGTGCAGCTGCTGTCTGATTTAGAAAGTCTGTTCCTATATTTATTTTCCCAATCCATGAGCATGGGAGGTTTGTCCATCTTCTTACTCATGATGTCTTACTCAATTTCCTTCTTCAGAGGATTAAAATTTTTGTTTTAGAGATCCTTGGTGGCTTTTGGTAGGTTCTTTCCAAGGTAATTTATTGTTTTTGAGGATATTGTAAGTTGGAAGGTCTCCTTGTATTCCTTCTTCATTTGCTTGTTGTTGGTGTAAAGAAAGGCTACTGATTTTTCTAGATTTATTTTGTATCCTGCCACTTTACTGAAGTACTTAATCCTTTCTAGGAGTTTTCTGAGGGGGTTCTTAACATCCCTTAAATATACAATCATATCATCAACAAAAAGTGATTGTTTGACTTCCTATTTTCCGTTCATTTCTTTTTCTTGCCTTATTGCCCTAGCAAGGATTTCACGCACTGTATTGAAAAGGAGTGGTGACAGGGGCCATCCTTGCCCAGTTCCTACCTTTAAGGGGAATGCTTCTGTCGTTTCCCCATTTAAGATGATATTAGCTGTGGGTTTCCTGTATATGGCTTTGATTACATTGAGGAATGATCCCTCCAATCCAATTCCCTCTAGGACTTTAAACATGAAGGGACACTGGATTTTGTCAAAGTCTTTCTCTGAGTCAATTGAGATAATGGTGTGGTTTTTGTCTTTCAGTCTATTTATATGCTTGATGATATTTATTGATTTTCATATGTTGAGCCATCCCTGCATCTCTGGTATGAATCCAACTTGGTCATGATGGATGATCTTCTTGATGTGGGTCTGTATGCTATTTTCCAGTATCCTGATTAGAATTTTGGCATCTGTGTTCATTAGGGAGATGAGGCTATAGTTCTCCTTTTTGGTTGTATCTTTACCTGGTTTTGGTAATAGCGTGATGCTGGCTTCATAGAAGAAATCTGGGAGAACTTCCTCCATTTGTTTCCTGCTAAACAGTTTGAGTAGTAATGGTTGTAAGTCTTTGTGAAATATTTTATAGAATTGTGCCATGAAACCATGTGGACTTGGACAGTTTTTGTTGAGAGGCTACTTATTACATCTCCAATTTCTTCATGTATTATTGGTCTATTTAAGCTGTCGATCCCTTCTTGGTTGAGCTTTGGTGATTCCCAGGATTTCAGATATTGATCCTTTTCTTCCAGGTTTTCAAACTTAGTAGAGTATAGGTTTTTGAAGTATTCCCTTATGATTGTCTTGATATTTTCATTGTCTGTTGTGATATTTCCAGTTTCATCCAGATTCTATTGATTTGGAGTTGTTCCTTCTTTGTTTTGCTTAACTGGGCTAGAGGTCTGTCTATCATCTTACTGCTGAAATACATGCACAGCTATATTTATTGCAGCTCTGTTCACAATAGCAAAAAGCTGGAACCAACCCAAATGTCCCTCAACTAACAAGTGGATACAGAATATGTGGTACATGTACACAATGGAGTTCTATGCAACGGTAAAGAAAGACAGCATCATGAACTTTGCAGGTAAATGGATGGAGCTAGAAGATATTATATTAAGTGAAGTAACACAGTCCCAGAAAAACAAACGACGAATGGTATCTCTCATCTGTTAATGCCAGCACCAATAACCCTGTTGTAAATATTTCTTGGGGGAGGGATGCATATTAAAAGAACAACAGAGGGCTGCTTAGCGGTTAAGAGAGCCGACTGCTCTTGCAGAGGACCCGGGTTCGATCCCCAGCACCCACATGGCGGCCGAGAACCGTCTGAAACTCCAATTCCAGGAGAACTCCAGTTCCAGGGGAATCCGCGACCCTCTTCTGACCTCCATGGCATTGCACGACACGGGTGCACAAACCTACATGCAGAAAGTACATTCATACACATACAGAAATAAATAAAAAAAATAAAAGAACAACAGAAAGACTGCATCAGAAAACTGACTGAAATGGTGAATCGGGAGGGGTGGGAGGGGCAGGAGAGGGACACGGGTCTATATTTGATTAATGTATATTTAATTGACATGAGTTCAACAAGTATCCAATTTTTCCCAGACTGTCTACAGGTTATGTGGTGTTTTAGGACTTAGTTAAAGTAAATATGTGTATGTTAAACAACATTAGTTTAAAGGTTTTGATGAAAACGGTAATGCATCTGAGTTAACTGGAAATATAAATTGTCCACATTTGTTTTACTTAAAATCTGTATACCAGTGAGTTCCAGGACATCTGGGGCTACGGAGAGACCCTGTCTCGAAAAGACCAAAAAAAAAAAAAATCTGTATAACAATAACTTTGGGATTGGCATATACAAATGTTCTCTATAATTTTTCTGTTGTACAGAATAATCATGTAGCATTCTCTTTTACCTGTAGGATGATTTAACTTAAGGAATTAAGTTTGCTTCCCAAGTTAACAACATACAGTCACCCCAAACAGCTTAGGTGAATTTGATGAAATTTGCGTCTTGATTCCTGCCTATAGGTTTGTGTACTACAACTGACTTTTTGAGATTCATGGGTCAAAAAATAAAAACCTAAAATAAGAAGGGGGGATACAGTTATATATGAAACATTTTGTCAAAACTTTGCAATTTAAATCTTTTTTTTTAATTTTTTTTAATTTTATTTATTTTTTGAATGTGTATGAATGTACTGTCTGCATGTAGGTTTGTGCACCCGTGTCGTGCAGTGCCGCGGAGGTCAGAAGAGGGTCTCGGATTCCCCTGGAACTGGAGTTCTCCTGGAATTGGAGTTACAGACGGTTTTTAGCCGCCATGTGGGTGCTGGGGATCGAACCCGGGTCCTCTGTAAGAGCAGTCGGTGCTCTTAACCACTAGGCTATCTCTCCAGACCCGCAATTTAAATCTTAAAACTAACTACGGGAAAAGATTTTTATGATCCCTCAGGTCAAAACGTCACCAATTTAATGGCTGAGAAAGAAAAGATATAGCTTTGCATTGTGTAGGATGTACCAGGAAGTGCTAGAAGAAAGGTTGGCCCATCTGAACATTGAAAGGAAGAAAAGCTTCAGACTGCTACAGGCATCAAACCTTTCTGTGGATCCTATTTGTAACAAATGTTTATAATGAATCTTAATGAAACTTACCTTCTAGGTGCTGCAAAGTTTTAGTATGAGAGACTTTCTTACCTCCCCTCTATAGAACAAGGAGAAATATGATGATGATGAGGTCGTTCTCTAACTGTAAATTGGAGCCAACTGTTATAGAGGTAATCTCTTATAATATTGGTAAAACTGCCTCCTTTAATTGACTAATAGACATAGGAACTGGGAAAAGGATTATTGTCTATTCAGAACCAAATATAATACTAAAGTCTCCTTAAGCTGTGCATTTAAGCAAAATATATTAATACAGGAGAGCTCTGATATCAGCAATGGATTATTCTACCAAGGACATGTTGGCCAGGGGAGCCAACCCCCCCCCCAAAAAAAAAACAGTAACGGTTTCTTGCCTGTAAACTGGGATACCTGCAAGAAGGCGATAAGTTCCTGCTGTCGAAGACCTGAAGTAAGCATGGGAAAGATGTATTGAGACTGCACTTACAAGTGTACAGTTGGTCTCTGGAATACCAGAGAATGTTACCAAGGGCCACTAAACCAATAAAGCAAATATAGGTCTCCTTGAGTCAAGCAAGACTCCTCCATCAGCACCAGCTGCACCTCACCTGCCTGGAAATACTGTGTAGCAGTGGCAGCCATACGCCCATATATCCCAAATCTAATTGGCTATTGGCTCTCTCCTTGGAGGAATAGCCTATGGCAGATGCCACAAGCTTACATCCTCTAGTGGTTATAAGCCAAAGAATGACCCTGTCATATTTTACAGAAAAAAGTGTAAATTCATGGATTAACATACAGTCCAAATCTGTGTCTATACCAACGTAACCTAACATAACAATTAGTAGTGTTTAAATACCTATATATTTAATTGCTTGTGTTTCATTAATAGGATTGAAAGGTTATTCCTGAACAAACTGTCAGCCCATGAAAGGAAACAGCCAGAATTGACCAGAGTCCAAAACAACAGCTCCAGAGAAAGTAGACTGTTTTGCTTCTCGTCCACCTGTGCCCCTTTTCTAAGCCTAGGGAACAATCTGTGGAAGAGGAGGTGTGGTAGAATGTAAGGACTGCAATTGGGTTGAATGGTGAAACTACAGCAATATAGACTGGACACTTATTTGGTCAACTTGATTGTACATACAACCCCCCCCCCAGCTGGATGGTGGGACCCTTGCACTGTGTGGGTTTGGGCACAGCTGCTTGCAAATTGGTTTTACATGAAGGATGCTTGTACTCATAAATTATTACTTATTGTTAAAAAATGAAAAAAAAGAAGTTATGGAAGAAAACAAAGTCTTTTCCTGAGCCTATGTCTTGTAAGTTGTTGCCAACTTTTTCTTCTATCACCTTCAGGGCTTCAGGTTTCACATTGTGATTTTTGATCCACTTGGCATTGATTTTTGTACAGGGTGAAAGGTAGGGGTTTAATTTTATTCTTCCACAAATGGTGATCCAGTTTTGCCAGCACCATATGCTGAAGGTACTATCCTTCCTCCATTGAGGTTTTTTTTAGCCTTTGTCAAATGAGGTGGCTGAAATTGTATGAGCTCAAGTTTGCATCTTCAATTTTGTTCCATTGGTTAATGGGTATGTTTTTGTGCCAGTACCAGGCTATCTTTATGACTATGGCCCTGTAATATAGCTTGAAGTTTGGTAAAGCTATCCCCACACACTATATTAGTTTTTCCTCAGGGTTGCTTTAGCTATTTGGGATCTTTCGTTTGTCCATATGAATTTAAGGACTTTTTTTTTTCCAAGTCTGTGAAGAAGCTCATGGGGATTTCGCTTGGGATTGTGTTGAATCTGTATATCAATTTGGGTAAAATAAACATTTTTACTATATTAATTTTTCCAGTCCATGAACATGGGAGGTCTTTCCATGTTTTGATATCATTTTGAATCTACTTTTCAGGGGTTTAAAATTTTTGTTGTAGAGATCTTTGGTATCTTTGGTTAGGTTTGTTTCCAGATATTTATTTATTTATTTATTTTTATTTTTGAGGCTATTGTGAGTGGGGAGGTCTTCTTATATTCCTTCTCCACATTTTTATTGTTGGTGTAAAGAACTCCATTTCACGATTTTTAAAACTTTATAAGGTTCCCTTAAGATAACAGTCTCTCTAAATTTCAGAAATATTCCAGATATAACTTATTTTATATATTATCATTTGTCCCATTAGATGCATGATAGCTCTCTAATTTTTTCCTACTGATATATGTCTAATTTCCAATTTCTTTACTTCCACAGTTTTACTTTAATTCTCTGTAATATCCAGACACTGATAAGGAAGTTTGTACCCTTTGAAATTTAAGATGAGATTTTGTATTAGTGACTTACTCTCATTGGTATGGTATAATTCCTGGCAAGAAACATTTTCAAGAGGAAGTTTATATTGAGTAACAACAAAGAAGGGCTTATTCATGTGAAAAGACAAAGGGAAATGTGGTATTTAATAAGTCTACTTAAAATAACACATCATATTATTAATAAGTATATAATAAAAGAAGTATATATACTATATATATATTTTTTTGTGTGTGTGTGTGTAGCTGAAGGCTATATAATGAGCAGTGCCAGACAGGAGAATCTCCTTTCCTTTTGTTGTTCAGTGTAGTACAAGAGACTCCCAAGCCCCAAGCTAAGACACCACACCAAATTGCCTCCCTGAATTTGAATTAAGACTATTTTACTGAAAGAATGACATTACCTCTTACACAGGGCTTGGATCATTTGTGCTGGAACCAACCTGAAATCTCCTCTAAGTCTAGCTCCCATGGTATCAGAAAATAGTGTGCAAACTTCGAGGTAGAAAATACAGCCAACTATCTTACCCAGCTGTAAAGTACAAATCACAACAAGCCCAGAGAACTCTCTCCATTGATGCATTAGTGGCACTTTTATCTTTTATCTTGGGAGTAATCTATGTAATTGGAATTACAATGCTAGATCAATGGGACAGTAAACATGCATGGTACTGTAAACATAGCTAAGTGCACAAGAGGAGAGATCACAGATTCTAGAAAGATTCTCCTTCTGTCACTTCCCTAGACTAAAATAAGGCTCCAATATATTCTAATCATATATCATTATATTTACAAAGAAATGTAACTATAAATACTGATCATGTTTTTTCTTATTTCAAAAGATGGAAGCTATTAGAGAGTTTCATCAGTCTTCAAATACAAAGAGTAACTGACTGTGAGGTGTCCAGTCCTGAGTCATGCATCTACCATGCAATGTGTAAACTTAATTATCAGAAACCAATGCAGAAGATTAGGCTGAAATAATGTAAGATCAAGGTGATAAGACTCCTGCTGCCAGTGAATGCATTCTAGACATGATAGGGTGTTTGTGCCAATGAAATCTCCATAGTATGGTAGTCTAACAACATCTGAATAATGAAAAAATAGCTAACATATTTTGTTGGATGGCAGAAATGTCAGGAGATTCCACCGGAAGATGAAGCACTACAACCAATCAATAGATGTTAAAGGAGGGAGAATCAGTTCTGTCCAGGGACTAGCTCCCTGAGATGCTATCTAATCCCAACTGGAGAGCCCTAAACACAGGTACACAAACACTACTAAATGTATTCCATGTATTATTTACTGATCATATATGCATATTTATTTATTTATTTATTTATTTATTTTGTCTTTTTGAGACAGGGTCTCCCTGTAGCACTGGCTGTCCTGGAACTCACTCTGTAGACCAGGCTGGCCTTGGACTCAGAGATCCGCGTTCCTCTGCCTCCCAAGTGCTAGGATTAAAGGCGTGCGCCACCACGCCCGGCATTTATTTAATTCTGTATGTGTATCAATGTACTGTCTGCATTCAAGTTTGTGCACCCGTGTCGTGCAATGCTGCGGAGGTCAGAAGAGGGTGTCGGGTTCCCCTGGAGCTGGAGTTCACCTGGAATCAGAGTTTCAGACGGTTTTCGGCCGCCATGTGGGTGCTGGGAATCTAACCTGGGTCCTCTGTAAGAGCGGTCGGCGCTCTTAACCGCTAGGCCATCTCTCCAGCCCCCATATATACATATTTATAAATGCATGTGTGTATAATTTAAAAAACAAAAAGAATAACATATCATTGGGAGGGCTCTGGATGAGATATGGGATGGTAAGTGTTGGTGGGGAACTTGGAGAGATGGAGATAATGTGACTATAATACTCATACATAATTTTCAACAATTAAAAAGCAGAAAAATATGAAAATAAATAAAATTATTTACCATAAATTTAAATTAAATCATTTATAATTCTTCCAGATATATACTGATACTTAGATTCTATGTACATTCATTTCAATTATTCTGATGTTTGGAGGTACATGGTTTACATTTATTTGAATTTTTATTCCCAAAGTGAATTTGACCAAAGTGTGATGTTTAATGTCCTTCATATTCGCATAAATAAATCTGTCAAATAAAAAATAAGAAGGCGGGATTTGATCATACTTCTTTGTAGACTGGTAGTAGAAAGCAAGGTAGACAGCAGTGCATCAAGACTCACTTCTTCCATGGTGAACTTCCACTTCCTAAAGTTCCTTGATCTTCATAACACCACCCACTGGGTACTAAGTTCTGAAGTACTTGAGCCCAAGGGAATGATTCTCATTCAAACACAACCAGGAAGGTGTACTAAGAGATAATGCTCTGCCTTACAGAAGAGCCACTTTGTTTCCTCACTAATTTTTTTTGAAAATAAAAATGAATAGAAGATTTTTGTTTTGATTTACCATAAAATACTGTGATATTCAGGCACATAGTAATTTGGAAATATGTAAAACTATTATAACATACACCCATGCAAATGTAAATTTTAATTTCCTCTTCCCTACATCATGGAAAAAATTAGTGTTTCTTTTAATGAATGAAAATTAGCAGAAGTGATATTATGTGATTTCTTTCATAAATATAGGAAATGCCACAAACTTGAGAGAGTTCATCACTTTCTTACAAGAAATGCTTATAGTCTATTCAAGCTGAAAAAAATGCACTATTTATTCACATAAAAATAAATGCGTATAAAATTCAGTGTTGGGGGGTTAAGAGCACCGATCGCTCTTACAGAGGACCTGGCTTCGATCTCCAGCACCCACATGGCAGCTGAGAACCGTCTGAAACACCAATTCCAGGAGAACTCCAGTTCCAGGGGAATCCGACACCCTCTTCTGACCTCCGTGGCATTGCACGACATGGGTGCACAAACTTGCATGCAGACAGTACATTCATACACATACAGAAATAAATAAAAAAAATTAAAAAAATAAAATAAAATAAAATTCAGTGTTGGGGGTCAATTTCAATACATTCTAAAATAATTATGGTACTGAAGAGGCTCCTTATAAGTCCAGCATAAAAGTAAAAGGCAAGTATATAAAAATTATGGTTATTTTTTCATGAAGCATAATACCAAGGCATATACACTGAAACCTAAATATCAAATATATGGAAAAAATAAAATTAGACTATAAAATATTAAAAATGGAGCTGGGCATGGTGTCACATGCTTTTAACCCCAGTACTCATGAGGCAGAACAGACAGATTTCTGTAAGTTTTGTAAGATGGAGCCCAGTCAGATATATAAACAGTACATTCCTGGCCAGCTGGGGCTACAGGGCATCCCTGTCTCAAAAAGACAAAAAAAAAAAAAAAAAAAAAAAACCACAACAAGATACAACAATAATCATAATTCCTGTCTCAAAAAGACAATAAAACCGAGATAGCACAACATTAATAAAATAAATGGCCAAACATAGAAATTTCCATAGTGATATTTGAAAATATAATGGAAATTGAAAAAGCTTACACATATGTAAAGAAAAGAGTATTGAGACATATAATAAAGTAATTATAGACTCCACAAGAACAAATAGTAAAAATAACTTTATTGCATCACATGACAATAAACATATTCACTCTACAGCACTTTATTATATGATATATTATAATAGTAATATATATATAATAGTATATAGAGTTATGTAATCAGGTACATCTGTGTTTCAGGTTATAATATTCTCCGGAGAAAAGTATTTAGTAATTACCAAAAAATAGTACAGTTTTTCAACTATAATATTTCTTTCAGTAACTTGATAATTCATATTTATTGTCTCCTTGACTGGTAAAAGACATCTGTCTGCATTTCTACGAACTGTTTACAGAAATGATGAGCAGCAGTAAAAAATCTTCCCTGAAGGTAGATGCAAGCATTCTATCTGTTGGAGGACTGGATAGAATAAGAAGGGAAAGAAGAAAGCAACTTGAGCTTCAGCATTCCCCTCTGGGCACACCATGATATGAAGTGTGTGTCTATACTCAGCTTCCCCATCCCAATTTTGATTACAGTGCTTGAATTTGAATTTTCAGAGGATTCAATTTAATGAGCTATCACTAACTGGAGTGGAGTTTTTCCTTCCTGATATAACAGTAATATTTTTTCTTAATTACAGACATGGAATATGCATGTAATATTGATTGGTTCTATTGACATATCAGATATATTTGAAAGCTATCATAGGACCACAGTTCCTTCTCTACTTGCTTCCATCTAAAATTAATTGATAACTTGTTAAAAAAAGACACAGAAAGTAGCCAGACTCCAATATTTGATCACTAATTTTAAAAGTTTGTTGTAATTTTTCAAATGTGAAAAGTCGGTGTTCTTTGGAATAACATGCTACTTATTTTCTTTTCTACTCAATTTAAAATGAACTATATATAAACTAAAACAGGAAGTTAGAAAGGGGACAATACAAGAAACAGCATGGGAATGCAGACGATCATGAAAATGACATGAACAGCCAGACAGGAAATATAAATTTAAGGCAGACACTATATTCTGGTCCTGGTCAGGAGACCACAGGCAATAAAACTCAACATATCAACACCAGGATGAAACACTACAACCTACAAGAACACATGGAGACTAAAACACTACTCCTGAAATAATGCAATGTGTTCAAGGAAGAATAAAGAAGAAATAAAAAAAAACATTCCTGGAACTGGAAGACAATGATAATACAAACGCCATGCAAAAACATTGGGACACTTTAAAAGCAGTCCTTAAGAGGAAAGTTTATAGCCCTAAGTGTCCTATTATATAAAAGACAGAAGAGCACAAGTGAACTATCTACCACTCCAGCCTAAACTACATTGAGAGACAACACAAATGAACCCTAAGCGCAGCGACAGAAGAAATAACAAAAATTCAGGCAAAGAATCATGAAATAGAACAAAGAAAACCATACAAAAAACAATGAATCCAAATGCTTGTTCTTGAGAGAATAAACAAGATCAGAAGCCCTCTAGCCCAGTTAAACCAAAGATAGAAAGGAAACGCCAAATTCAAATAGAATTTGTATTGAAAGGGGAAATATCACAACAAGATTATGAAAAGATCCAGACAATCATACAAGATTACTTTAAAGCCTATACTGTACTGAAGTTTGAACCTAGAAGAAATGGTCAGATGGAATTCAGAAATCATTGGGACTCACTAAGCTCTAACCAAGAAGAGATCGACAGCTTAACACACCAATAATATGTGGAAGAAATTGAAGATGTAATAAGCAACTCCCAACCAAAAGTCTTTTCCTGAGCCTATTGTCTTGTAAGTTGTGCCAACTTTTTTTCTATCATTTCAGATGCTTCAGTTTCACATTGGAACTTGATTTTTGATCCACTGGAAGTTTGATTGATGTGTGAAGGCAGGGGTTTATTTTATGAAAGGGTAGGGGTTTAATTTATCTGCTAACCACAAATGATCAGTATCAGTTTTTGCCAGCACCATTTGCTGAATGCTATCCTTTCCTCCATGAGGTTTTTTTTAGCCTTTGTCAAATTGAGGTGGCTGAAATTGCTGTAATGAACTTCAGAGTTTGCATCTTCAATTGTGTTCCATTTTATGGCTATGTTTGGATGTGTTGCTGATGTTAAGTTTCGATAGTGTCCAGGCTTTTTACCTACTATCTTTATGACTATGGCTCCTCTGAATGTATATAGCTTGACGTTTGGTAACAGCTCACTCACCATACACCTAGATTGAGTTTTTCACTTCAGTGCTTGCTTTTATTTGGGTTTTCGTTGTGTCGGCATATGAATTTAAGGACTTCTTTTTTTTCCAGTCTGTGAAGAAGCTCATGGGGATTTCGCTTGGGATTGTGTTGAATCTGTGATATCAATTTGCGGTAAAAAAAACATTTTTACTTATATTAATTTTTCCGTCCTTATGAAGCACTGGAGTGGTCTTTCCATGTTTCTGATATCATTGAATCACTTTTTAGGTGTTTAAAATTTTTTTTTTGTAGAGATCCTTGTATCTTCTGGTTAGGTTTGTGTTTCCAGATATTTATTTATTATTTCATCTTTTATCTTTTGAGGCTATTTCTGCAGTGGGAGGGAGGTCTTCTTATTTTTCTCTTCTCCACATTTTTTATTGTTTGGTGTAAAGAACTCCATTTCACGATTTTTAAAACTTTATAAGGTTCCCTTAAGATAACAGTCTCTCTAAATTTCAGAAATATTCCAGATATAACTTATTTATATATTAATTATCAATTTGTCCATTATGATGCATGATGATAGCTCTCTAATTTTTTCCTACTGATATATGTCTAATTTCCAATTCTTTACTTCCACAGTATTTACTTTAAATTCTCTGTATATACTCCAGACACTGATAAAGGAAGGTTTGTACCCTTTGAAATTTAAGATGAGATTTGTATTTAGTGACTTACTCTCAATTGTGTATGGATTATAATTCCTGGCAAGAAACATTTTCAAGAGGACGTTTATATGAGTAATCAACACAAGAAGGGCTTAGTTCATGTGAAAAGACAAAGGGAAATGGGTATGTAATAAGCTCTAAATAACACTCCATATATATAATTAAGTATATAAAAATAAAGTATATATACTATATATAGCTATATTTTGATAGTGTAGTAGTTAGTGAAGCATATATAGCTGTGAGAGGAGATCTTCCTTTGTGTTGTTCAGGACAGGTAGTACAAGGACCCCAAGCCCAAGCTAAGACACCACCACCCAAAATTGCCTCCCGAATTTATGAATTTAGGAGACTATTTTACTGAAAGAATGACCATTACCTCTTATCCCACAGTGCGCTGGATCATTTGTGCTGGCCAACATCCTGAAAATCTCTCATATGCTCCCATGTATCAGAAAAGACTAGTGTTGCAAAACTGCGAGGTAGAAAAATACAGCCAAGCTTAATTACCCAGCTTGTAAAGTACAAAGCACAAACAGACCAGAGAACTTTCCCATTGTGCTGTAGTGGCACTTTTATCTTTTATCTTGGGTAAGAGTAACTATTGTAATTGGGAAATTGCAATGCTTAGATCAATGGGACTAAGAAAACATGCTGGGGACGTGTAAAACATAGCTAATGCACTACGAGGAGGAGATCACAGATTCTAGAAAGTGATGTCTCACTTCTGTCAGGCCCTAGACTAAAAAAGCGCGCATCCAATATGATCGTAATCTCAGTACTATCATGCTATATTTACAAAGAAATGTAACGTTATAAATACTGGATCATGTTTTTCGTTATTTCAAAAGATGGAAGCTATTAGAGAGTTTCAGCAGTCGGCAAATAAGCGAAAGAGTAAGACTGTGAGGTGTCCAGTCCTGAGTCATGCATCTACCATGCAATGTGTAAACTTAATTATCAGAAACCAATGCAGAAGAGATTGGCTTAGTCAAAAAATGTAAGATCAAGCAGTGATAAGACTCCTGCTGCCAGTGAATGCATTTTGTCTATACATGATTAGGGTGTTTGTGCACATGTAAATTCTCCATAGTATGGTATTAGTCTAAAACCACTGGAATAATTTAAAAAAAGGCAAACCAGAATTGTGGGATGGCAGAAATGCCAGGGGAGGACTCCACCGAGGATGATCAGCACTGACAACCCACACATAGATGTTAAAGGATAGGCGAGAACTCAGCTTCTGATCGCAGGGACTAAGCTGCCCTGAGATCACTGCTATCTAATCCCAAGTCGAAGAGCCCTAAACACAGGTACACAAACACTACTAAATGTATTCCATGTATTATTTACTGATCAAATGGTAATGATTTATTTATTATGTATTTATTTATTTATTTTTGTTCTTTTTGAACAGGGTCTCCCTGTAGCCACTGGGTCCTGGAACTCACTCTGTAGACCAGGCTAGGCTTTGGACTCAAGATCCGACGTTCCTCTGCCTCCTCCCAAGTGCTAGGATTAAAGGCGTGCGCCACCACGCCCGGCATTTTATTTAATTCTTGTATTGTTGTGATAATTTTGTACTGGGCTGCATTCAAGTTTTGTGCACCCGTGTCGTCAGTGCTGCGGGAGTCAGAAGAGCGGTGCGGGTTCCCCTGGATCTGGATGTTCTCCTGGAATCAGAGGTCTTCGACGGTTTCGGCCGCCATGTGGGTGCTGGAAATCTACTGGGTCCTCTGTAGAGAGGGTCGGCGTCTCTTAACCCGCTAGAGGCGCCATCATCATCCAGCCCCCCTATATACATTTTATAAGCGGTGTGTAATTTAAAAAACAAAAAGGAATTAAAGCAACAGTGGGAGGGCTCTGGATGAGATATGACGGATGGTAATGTTGGTGGGTGAAACTGGGACGAGAGGATGGAGATAATGTGAACTATAATATATACCATAATTGTTCAACCAATGTAAAAAGCAGAAAAATATGATAACATAAATAAAATTAGTTTACCATAAATTATAAATTAAATCATTCTATAATTCTTCCAGCTATATATGACTTAACTTAGATGTCCTATGCACTATCATTCAATTATTCTGACGTTTGGAGGTACATGGTTCCTTACCTTTATTGAATTTTTCTTCCCAAAGTGATTTGACCAAAGTGTGCATGTTTAATGTCCTTCATATTCGCATAAATAAATCTGTCAAATAAAAAATAAGAAGGCGGGATTTGATCATACTTCTTTGTAGACTGGTAGTAGAAAGCAAGGTAGACAGCAGTGCATCAAGACTCACTTCTTCCATGGTGAACTTCCACTTCCTAAAGTTCCTTGATCTTCATAACACCACCCACTGGGTACTAACGTTCTGAAGTACTTGAAGCCCACAGGAATGATTTCATTCCAAACAAACCAGGAAGGTGTATACTAAGAGATAATGCTCTGCCTACAGAAGAGCACTTGTTTCCTCCCACATTTTTTGAATAAATAAAATGTAATAGAAATTTTTTGTCTTTGATTTACCATAAAATATCTGTGATATTTCGGCACATAGTAATTTGGACAAGTAAAGATGTAAAACTATTATAACATACACCCATGCAAATGTAAATTTTAATTTCCTCTTCCCTACATCATGGAAAAAATTAGTGTTTCTTTTAATGAATGGAAAAAATTAGCAGA
This sequence comes from Rhizomys pruinosus, assembly GCA_009823505.1. NCBI lineage: Eukaryota > Metazoa > Chordata > Mammalia > Rodentia > Spalacidae > Rhizomys > Rhizomys pruinosus. The sequence continues at coordinate 6,361,714 of VZQC01013591.1, forward strand.
AGAAGAAAGTGATATTATGTGATTTTTTCTTTTCTAATATAGGAAAATGCCACAAAAATTGAAGAGTCATCACTTTCTTACAAGACATGCCTTTAGTCTATTCAAGCTGAAAAAAAATGACTATTTATTCACTAAAAAATAATCTGCGTTATAAAATTCAGTGCTTTGGGGGGTGGGTTAAGTAAGCACCGTTCGCTCCTTACAGAGGACCTGGCTCGACTCAGCACCCACATGGCACTTGAGAACCGCAACAGCCAGAATTGACTAGAGTCCAAGACAACAGCTCCAGAGAAAGTAGACTGTTTTGCTTCTCATCCACCTGTGCCCCTTTTCTAAGCCTAGGGAACAATCTGCGGAAGAGGGGGCGTGGTAGAATGTAAGGGCTGCAATTGGGGTGAATGGTGAAACTACAACAATATAGACTGGACACTCATTTGATCAACTTCATTGAACATACAAGCCCCCCCTACTGGATGGTGGGACCCATGAGCTGTGTGGGTTTGGGCACAACTGCTCGCAAATTGGCTTTACATACAGGATGCTTGTACTCACAAATTATCACTTATTGTTAAAAAAAAAATGAAAACAAAACAAAACAAAAAAACAGAAAGATTCAGAAAAGTTATGGCAGAATGCATGATCTGGGATGGGTAGGGGTTGGTTGGGGTGAAGGGAAGGGGATATATGCCTGAATTGAATTGGAAAATGATGTATGAAATACATAAAGCATCAATAAAAAGAAAAAAAAAGAAATATTAATTTAAATGAAAGAGATAAATTCCTTGACATTTTAAATTACCACAAATAAAAATTTAAAAAAAATATAAAACTGAGCACAACTGTCTACATTGAGATTGGAAGCTTACAGCTTACAAAATGGTTCAGACCCAAAAAATAAATTATGAAAAATGTGACAAGATTATGTAGAAAGAAAACTTATCCACTACTGGTGGGATACAAACAGGTACAGGCACTATGGAAATCAGGGTGGAGATTCCTAAAACATCTACAAATTGATCTACCATTTCATCCAGCCACACCATTCTTGGGAAAGACTTAATACCCTACTACAGAAATACCTTCTCATTATGTTGATTTTATATGCCTTTTATAATAGCCAGGAATTAGAAACTACCAGATTTCCATAAACTGATAAAGAATGTGTGATACACATAAATAACGGAATTTTATTGAAATTTTATGTATTTCATAGATAATTTGTCAGTCCGTTTTAATCACCATTGTACCCACTTCTCCCTTGGCATACTCCCACACACACCGGGGGTTCACCCCTTCTGTCACTCCTGATAGGGACCACTGTGCCAAATTACTCTCCCCACTCCCTCCTCAGTGCCAGCTCCTCCCCTGAGCTCTAGTCAGCCTATCCAAAGTCTCTTTTCTAAAGAAGGCCAGGTCTTACTCAGCAGACCACCACCTGCTGCCAATATTTCTTCAGCCAAGGTTGGGTTCTTCTACCCATTTCTGCACTTCTCTGGTGCGTTTTTGTTCAGCTGAGCTTGCATTACTCTTCTGCATGCTGATACCAATGCAGGAGGTTCATATGAACAATGGCCCAGGAGCTTGTAGAGTTCATTTCCTCATTTCCATTTGGTCTTGCGACCCTTGCTTGGTCTTACAATCTTCCCACCCCCTCTTTTACAATGGTTCCTGAGTCTTGCATAGACCAGGCTGAATATAGGCAGCCTGTCTATGGAACTACACTCTGTAAACTCCTAATCTTCATGGTTTGGTCATTCAGGCCCTTTTGAGTCCCAATCTCCTGTTGCAAGGAGGAGCTTCCTTAACAAGAGTTAAGAGTTAGTTAATAGCTTCTTAGGTCCTTGTTCTATGATGCTTGGTTCTTATGTGTACTGGTTGCCTTTCAGGCATGTGCCTGTGTGTGTTCAACTGTGTGTGTTGTTGAACTCTGTACTATTCTCATATTTGCCTGTAAATATAAGGATACTACTTTGGAGTTGGTAAAATATTACCTTAGACTAGGAATGTGTCAAGCTTGGGTAGTTGTCTAAGATTTGTGACCTCTCCAATTCTGTACATATGGCTATGTTAACCGTACCACACATGAGTTTCCTCCCACTGAGAGAGCTTTAGGTCCAATTGGTTAGCCATTGATTTCCTCCCAGATAGAAAAGCTACTATTGAACTGATGTTATATTCTGTGCTGGTCACTCACCTTGGTATTTGGTCTTGAGGCTGATGTTGAACCATAGATTGTTGTTCTCCCTTTGTGGCTTCCATAGTTTTCTCCACAGCTATGAGACCTGACCTTCAGGGTTGGTGGCTTCCAGGTCAGATCCAGCTCCATTTCTCAAGATCTGGTCTCTGAAGCTTGTTCTGTCTTCAGCAATAGGGTTTTACCTTCACATTATGGGAGACAATCAAGAGCTGTGGCAATAACCTGTGTAATTTTGGGAGTCTCTGGACCACCTTGTCAATGACTCAAAGGAAAGTTTCTCCTATCTGGTACTGTCTCTTGATATGCAGCCTTCATTTCTTCTCTCTTCATTAAACTGTCTAGCCCTACCTCCATATCTTCTTCATGTCTTCTCCATTTAAACTATCCCCATTTCTCCCTGGACACTCCCAGTGTCTCATGGCCCCACTTCTCTTGGAAACTTTTTTCCCTTTATCCCCACCGCCCACTTCCTTCTATAGCCCTTCCAATTCGCTCCTATTTAGATACCTTGATTTTATCAATTCTTCCCTTAGTATCACCTGTAACCTACTAGCCTTCTATCTCAGGTTCTTTTTATCCCTTCCCCATCCTGGTTCCTTTACATTTATCTGGTTCCTCTGGTTACATCCAGATATACACTTATAAGGATTTGGTGCTAGGATTCACAAATGAAGGACAGCATACATTGTTTGTTTTTGTTGTTTTTCTGAGGCTGTAACCCTTCACTTATATTATTCATTTCTCATAACAAAATAATGTCAATTACATGTAAATAGATTGAACTTGAAACAATCACAATGAGTAATGCAGATGCAGAAAGGAAAAGCTGCATGTTTCTCACAGTCAGATGATACCACTGAAATCATAGATATTAATGTCCAAAATTGAAAACCATGAGAGGGCAGAAAATGAATAAATGGTCATGGATGGGAGAGTAGGATTCCCAGAAAGGAAGGCAGAATGCAGTGACTTAGAGGAGGAAATGCGAATATTTGAGGAGGTTGGGTTGGAGAATGAGAGGACAGGTCAGAAAAATTTAGGAGGAGTGATACTTGACACTAGAAGCATTAAGAAAAGCCATATGGAAACTAACCATTATAGGATTTTCTTATCTTAAAGCATATACATATATTTTATAAAAAATAGGTTAAAAGGAGTTACCTTAAAGCAGAACAGTGCTACCACTAGAAAATACAGTGCTAAAATTAAATCCCAATAACAGGTATGGCTTTGCTCTTTTAAAACATCAACCAGGGGCATCCATAAACCCTCAAACAAAACTGGTCATTGCTCCTAATCTTGGTTACCCATCAGTGCTCTATGGCAAGTCTTCATTCATGTAGACACTACATTCATGAGCTGCAGAAAAAAAAAAAAAAACAAACAAACAAACAAAAAAAAACAGGATAAATCAATCTGGTGTTGACTTCAAAGTTTCATCTCTACTGTCTAGTTTTCATACTGATGGAAGATCTTTACCAAGCTGTGAATGCTTTGAGCTACAGTAACCAGCTTGGGAAGATGTTCACACTAATACATATGGGAGGAATATTATGGTAGTACACTAACACTTTTGTTTCATTTTTTGGTCTTTTTGAGAAAGGGTTTCCTGTAGCCCCAGCTGGCCTAGAAGTCACTCTGTGAACCAGGCTGGTCTTGAACTCACAGAGATCTCCCTGCCTCTGCCTCCCAAGTGCTGGGATTAAAGGCTGTGCCACTACGCCTCACCTAAGAACGTTCGGTTGGTGTTGGTTTTTTTTTTTTTTTTTGTCTTTCGAGACAGGGTCTCCTGTGCCAGCTGTCCTGGAACTCACTCGTAGACCAAGCTGTGTTTGAACTCCAAAAAGATCCGCCTGCCTTCTGCCTCCCCAAGTGCCTAGGATAAAAGGCGTGCGCCACCCGCCCGGCCTCACCTAAGCACTTTCTAATTGGATTCAAGATCCACTTCACAGGGCTGGGGCCCCATTACATGCCCTTGAGCTCAGTCTAGAAGATGTCTTTTTAGACAATAAAGGAGAGCAAAACCACTTTTTGTAGAAATATATATATATATATATATATATATGGTATTAATCTGGTTCCTAAGAACTTATTTTTACATTCATAGAATAATGTATCTCACAACTCCCACTGCAGAATTATCATAATGCTACAAATGGTGATTGAAACAGGAAAACTACAAATGGCCAATGGGCAGAGAAGTTGTATACTGCTTATCTTTGAATAGGGCACTACTCTAAAATTTCTGCCACTCAAGGCTCAGGGATCATTGAGGAATAGGGTATAGAAAGCTTGTAGAGCCAGGGATAGTAGATGACCATAGGGAAACAGTGTTTTCCAGACTGCTGTCAGCTACTCTTATAAAGGATGAGCAAGGATGACAGCATGTACATGTCCCAGGATAGCACAGGCCAGTAAAAATCCCAACATAAATGTGGGGAAGCGGAGAAGAAATACCAAGACTACCTGAGTAAGTATGAGCAACTGATGGCTGCTATGAGGAGAAGATGACTCATATAAGGATGTGGGTACTTGTCTGTGTGTGAGTCACTTCTAACTACATGCATCTAGCTAATTTATATTTATATACATTTTCCACATATTTATATTTTGAGGAATAACCCCATTTATGTGGAGGTACAAGAAAAATTCCTGAAAGCTCTTTTAAAATTCCAGACTTTCCATGAAAACAAAGCATTGAATGCTGGTGCTTTATTTATTTATTTATTTAATTTATTTATTTATTCATTCATTCATTTTTACCTAATTTTGAGTGCTGTTTTATTCTAGGCCAATTCTAAATTTACTCCATTGCTGAACAGTTGAGAGCAGAGATCAAGTCTATGATTCAAGAATGAATGTTAAATGGTTACTTCAAATCATTGTTTCTTCTGAATTAGTTTTGCAAGAGTACCCTTTCTAGTTCCACCTTATACATAATAATATGAAATCTAAATTCTGTACATTTGCAAGTGTATTCTTGCATATATTCTAATTTTAAAATTGATCATTGCATGGCTTTGAGATAGCATCAAACAGGTATGTTTTGGAGTTTGTGAGGAAGTAGGATACAGATTGCTTAAGTGGTGTGCAACTTTTTCAGAGGAAAAATAAGAAGTATTTGAGAGTTGGAATCAAATCAGACTAAAAGGTACTCCTAACATTTTCAGCATCTGGAAATGCCTTAGGAACATCTTTCAAAAAGTCCCCCTTGCTCCACATTCTATCTAAAGTCTCTTCCTCAACTGCTCTTCTCATTACCTCCTTTCTTTTGCTTTATCTTTTTTTTTCACTACCATATCAATAGTGGTCATCCTTGACATAAAATTATGTCATAAAATGCTACAATCTATAGGATTTTTTCTCTATTAATATAATCAAATGAAATTGTAGCAGTAATAAAAAGAAAAGAGAATGGACATTGAGGAAGGTTTAGACAGGGAAAGAGGAGAAATAATGCCTAGTTAGTGAAGAAATGAGAAGAAACCATATTAATCCAAAAACCTACTGAAAAATTACACATAAATCATCTCTGCTGACTACATGCATATAACTGAAGGTTACATAACAAGAAATAATTTCAGACAGGAGAAAACTCCCTTTGTCTTGTTGGTCAGGGTAGTCTAAAGGACTTCCAAAGTTACACAAGTTATTGCCACAAGCCTTGATTTCTTCCCAGAACTTGAAAATAAGACCCTATTGCTGAAGACAGGACATAATTCAGACACATGGTTTAGAACAATGGTGTTGGAACTGATCCAGAAGCCACCTTCCATGAAGGCTACCTTGAAGATTTGGAGGACACTATGCAATGTGTTAAGGAATAATTTCAATCAATCATCCAAACCCTGCTTTAAGTCCTAATAATCACATTAATAACCTGCACAGAAAACTATATTGGAGCAATAGTGATATACTTAACTTGGGTATAAAAATAGCTATTTAATAGGATGTAAGCCCACTCTACAAGAGGGAACTCATGTGTTTGAGACAGGCTGAATAGAGTTCCGTGAATGAACCTGTACTGAGGGACATCTGTGGGCCCTAACTTGACTTGATTAGCCTCATCATAAATAACATAATATATAAATTCCAGTGAGGGGTACTATGAGAGGGCACCAATGGGAAGGGGATATAAAAATGATTGTGATGCTTTGCCTGAATATATAAAAATTCAATACAAATTTGCAGAAAAGACCATTCTAACTTCAAATAACTAGTTTAAACTCTAGGCCAACTGGAGAGATCAGATGGTGGGCTTCAAACACTTTTGAAGATAAACCAATTAGGAAAAGATGATGGATTGTGAATGACATGTGATAGTTGTTAATTAATGCAGATAATTATGGAAGAATGGAGTTTAAGCAAATAACTCCTGTTTAAGAACTCACAAGGTGCTATTTCTAAAATATCTCATTTTTAGTGAAGACTGTCCATATTTCAGTTAGGAACTCTGATTTACTCATTTAACTCCTCTTCCTTCATGTGTACTAATACTTCATGAGTTTGTGTTCAATCAATCTTGACTTGTATCATGCTTTAAGTTCTTTGGACAGAATTAGTATCTGGGCAGAATTATATCCAGTATAGTTTGGTGAATCCTTTAGTTACTGTCCTTCCATTCTTATTATTTTCGCATGTTATAAACTGGGACTTAAGAAGTTTATTTCATTTTTATATTTTGAGTTAGCAAAATCTTACCATAGGAATTCAAACATAAATTAACTGAAAATAAATTGAATCCCTCTTAAAGAATACTTCCTTGGTCCCAAGGAGAGATTGCTCATGAATATCAGCATAAGTTATTTAAATTTCCATGTTGAATCTAACCTATACTCAATGTTCTTTTTTTCCTATTTTAGAATATAGCATTATTAAAATACTTGAGATAGATTAAAGTGAACAGGTACATGGTTGTATTTGAAGCTGGATTTTTACATTCGAATGCTAGCTCTATTTTACTGGCAATATGAGTTTTGGATTTCAACTTCCAATTGAATAGAGACCCAACTTCTTCTTCCTCTGTAAAATAGGCATACTGTTTCTGTCTATGCCATAGTTAAAGCATTATGTGACCTTATTTAATGTGAATTAATCTATTCCTAGTTTATAATAGATATTTAAAATATTGAAAAGACAATTCTTTCAAATGCAATTTTATACATTTATACTTACATCCAATTTACATTTGTATTTCCTTAGAATAGTGTAGAGATTTTGTTCTTAAAGTACACAAATCTTTTGTGTTTGTGGACTCCAATAGTCCAATAGTATTTTTGTAACAACTACTGGTTCTTCCACTGAAAGAATTCATCTGAACATGGAACATGAAGGAAAGTTTGTGGGCCTATTCCAATAAAGCTAGCCAAGACACTGCAGTCTATAATTTCACTCCCTTGCACCTAAATTTATTGTGTTGAATAAGGAGTTGACAAGAATCACTTCATGAGCGTCCAAAGAGAATGCTCAGCTGTTAAGCACACTAGTGGCCCTTCTTGGAGAACCCAGGTTTGGTTCCCAGCATGCACATAGATGCTAGCAGCCATCCATAACTCCAGGGCCAATGGATCACACCACCATTTTCTGGCCTCTGTGGGTATTTCATGCATGGATGCACTTGCATGGATGCTTGCGTAGAGGCTAACAGTCTATCCCAGCAGCAAATCCTGTGAATTACAATAATGAACAGCATGGTGAAATGTGCTCATTGATGTTATAACTGTTATGGGAGTAAACAAATTTTTTTTATTCTATTTATGGTCTGATCCACAAAAGAAAACCCTTGATTGATTATGTAAGTCTTTAGAAGAACTTGTGGTGTGGGAACTCATCTGTCATAAGGGAAAATCTATTATTATGATTTTGCTAAATAGATCTAGTATTAGCTGCCTTGTATATAATTACTGTTTTGCATGTAGGTTATTGCAGCTCTCAGTCTTCATCTGACATGCCATGTCTACATTGGTTAATGCACAGATGGAGAACTTGTCAAAGTGCATTGATTAAGTGTCTGGGATCATCCTTAAATAGGGAATTTATATTGCACACTCTCACCTCAAAGCTCAGGGACATTCCAGGAACAGGAAAAAGGATAATTTATGAGCTAAAGTTTGGGACTAACTCCTGAAAAATAGTAACTTCTGGACATGACAGGACACTTATGAAATACAGCTCCTGTGTGATTATCTACATAAGGTCTGCACAAGATCACAACAGTCAGCCCTATAGCACGTGGCAAGCAGGGGTTCACAAGGCCCCAGCCCCAGCTTTGGAGGCATTGACAGTTGATAGATTTTGGAAAGTGGCTAGTGCACGCTTGCCCACGATCTGCTACATGTCACTATCACCATATTTATATGGGCAACCATAATTGGACTCAATGGAATATGGTAAAATATAGAGAGAATACATGAACTTGGGATGAAAAATGTTTGATTATTTGGGAAGATTTGGAGTGGGGAGTGGGGAAAGCATGATCAGAGAACTACATGTGTGTCAATTTTATATCATATTACCTTGGTGAATAATTATCAGTTCTAGAAATTTTCTGGTGGAGTCGTTAGGGTCTTTTACATATACAGACATATCATCTGCAAGTAAGTATACTGGGAGTTATTCATTTCCAAATCGGTCCCATTTATCACCTTCATTTTTACTACTACTCAAGCTCAAACGTAAAGTATTATACTTTACAGGGATTGTGAATAGGTATTTTTGCCTTGTTTTAATATTACGGGGGTGCTTTGAGTTTTATCCATTTGTTATAAACTTTACTGTGGCCTTGTGATGTAACAACTTCATTATATTAAGATATATCTGCTATATTCTCTATGACTTTTTAATGAATTGATGTTGAGTCATGTCAAATGACTTTTCTGCATCTGATTAGATGATGCTTTTGGTTTTTGTCCTTAAGGCTGTCCATGTGGAGGATTATATTTATTGATGTATATAAATTGAACCACCCCTACCTCTCCAGGATGAAGCCAACTTGATCAGGATGGACAATCTAGTTGATGAGTATTTAGCCTATAATTTTCTTTTTAGTGGGGTGATATTTCTGATTTTTGTAATAAAGAAATAAATTGTGAGTGCTGCTTCTTTTATAGTTTTTGGAATAATTTGATGGGCATTTCATATTTGTTCTTTTGTTAGAATTTTTGTTAGAATTATTTACTTAATTCATCTAGTCTTGGGTTATTTTGGTTGACAAATTTTTAATTAATGCATCACTCTCATTTGTTTCTAAAGATCTGCTTAATTATCTATAACATTTTGATTTTTACTTTGGTGTGCCATGGAGATAGATTTTCCAGTGTATTGGAATATATATTTTTTAAAGTAGGTATTTGTGGTTTTCTGAATATTCTTAGGGTTTGCTTTACTGTTTCTCTTTTATCATTGAGTTTACTAATTTGGATTCCTTATTTTCATTTTATTTATTTATTTTATTTATTTATTTATTTATTTATTTATTTATTTATTTATTTATTATGTGTATGATTGTACTGTCTGCATGTAGGTTTGTGCACCCACACCAGTGTCCTGCAATGCTACGGAGGTCAGAAAAGGGTGTTGGATTTCTCTGGGACTGGCCTTAAAGACAGTTTTCAGGCGCCATGTGGGTGCTGGGGATTGAACCCAGGTCCTCTGCAAGAGAAGTCTGCACACTTAACCACTAGGCCATCTCTCCAACCTCCATTTTAGTTATATTACTAAAGATTTGCTCATATTGTTAATCTTTTCAAAGAACTAACTCTTTATGCTATTGATTCTTTGTGTTGTTATTTTTTGCCTATATCATTTATTTCAGCCTTAATTTTATTTATTGCTTCCAAACTACTATTTCTAGAAGCTTTTTTATCTTAGTTTTCTAAGGCCTTCAGGTGTATCATTAAATACTTTGAAAGGAAATGTCTACAACTTTTGATACAGACACTTAGGTAGGTAAATTTTATACCTTCTTGTGTCCCAATATACAGATGTATACAAATAATATAAAATAGTTCAGTAGTCAGTATAAAGAGAACATGGATTTTTAAGTAAAACAACATCATGTATCTGTTTGTTCATTGATATATTTATTGCATATTTACTGTATTCCATATGTAAATTCAGATTATTAAACATACGACGACTTACTACAGAATAACATTAAGATTTAAGTTTGCTTAAATTCTGTAGCAATTTTGTTCTTCATTCTGATTACAAATAGCATAAATGTAGCTTTTTTCATTTTCATTTTTTCTAGGATATTAAAATTGAAATTATTAAAAAAGGGAATTTAATAGAAGTAAGGTATGATTGATTTTCCCCAAAACACCCACAAACTATGAATCTAACCTGGAAATGAAGGTAAGGCACAGTACCTTTATGCCATTAATGTGGAGCAGATGCTCCATAACTTACTAAAATGCAGAACACATACCAAAACACAAGGAAATGATTTATCAACACACTTGAGAATTTGTGACAGAAGGAGTAGGGGATCAATTTAAGAGAGGATTTTCCTAGGATATGAAAACTGATGATTCTTATTATGAAAATATGAATGTGTCAAAAGTGAACAGAACGTGTGCAGCAGCTGCTGATAAACATGAGAAAGTCTGTTGTGAGCTATTTTGAGAGAAAAGATTATGTGTTCTGTGTGTTTGAACTAAATGGACTTTAATTTTACTTTCCTTTGTCTCACACATTCCTCTACCTATATTTCTAATTCATATCCTCCACTCTCATCATAATGCCTCTTTCCACAACAAATCTTAACTTATTACCATTCATTTAGTGATATATGGATATCAAATTTGTTTCTGGGAAATATCTCTTTTGCTCTCTCTTTCTCAAACACTAAAATGACTTCCTCTAAATCAGATACTTTGCTTCCCATTATGAAAGTCATTAGACACAATGGTCTTTCTCCAGCAATTAAACGAGACTGAGAAATAACTATTTGTCTCCTTAAATCATAGCTTCTTTGTTTTTGTAATTGTTATTATTAACAATGATGTTTACCATTAGTATTCATGAACACAAGTAGACACAACAAGTACAGTGCATGGTACTGTACCATGGCACCTGTCTCACAGTCATGGTAAGAGGTCTCTCTGTATGCATAGTTTACTATGAGTTTTTGAACATTAACATTTATTAAAATTGTGAGCATTTGTCTGACCTAATTTTTAGTCGTTCGCATTGTACATAATTGATATCAAGGTGAAAATTTCTAACTCAAAATATAATTTGGAATATTCACTCTTAGATTCACTGGTATATCTGATGCAGAGCTGGAATGTTTCCTTGTTACGAATGTAGGGCAATGTACCCATAAAATTAATATGTATTTAAAAAAATAATTGCGGACCCGGAGAGATGGCCTAGTGGTTAAGAGCACCGACCGCTCTTACAGACGACCCGGGTTCGATCCCCAGCACCCACATGGCGGCCGAGAACCGTCTGAAACTCCAATTCCAGGAGAACTCCAGTTCCAGGTGAATCCGACACCCTCTTTAAAAAAAATAATAAAAAAAATAAAAAAATAAAAAAAAAATAATTGCATGCATGCATGCATGCATTTAGTAAATTTTGATCAAATTCAAACCCAGTCATTCCTCTCCAAATCCTTCTCCATTGCCCCGCCCATAGCTGTTTCCTTCCAGTCAAAGCTTTCTGCAGTTGTCCATTTGATACAATCCTAGAATCAGTTGACTGTAAAGCACCTATATTTTGGAATTTCTTCCATCAGCCTTGTCTGGACATGTGTGTCAATCATTTTTTGTGTATGTGAATTTACCAAATAGAAGGGTCCAGTACTTGTAGGCTCGTAGACCTGGGACTATGTAAGACTGAAGATGGGGAGCAGTCCAGTAAGCTGTATTTATCCTACGGTTCGTTTCAGTTCCTGTCTCCGGGTTCCTGGTTGAAAGGTCCTTTCCTGGAGTGATTTATTGTAACATGTAAGGTGAAATAAACTCTTGCCTCTGCAAGTTGCTTTTGGTCACAGTGCTTATCAAAGCAACTGAGATCAAACTGGAAAAAATTGATATTAAAAATGGTGCATTTCTCTGATAAACCTGATCATGTTATTTGGGGGGGGGGATTCTGGAAGCTTTTATTTTTGAGGTTTTGCTGTAAAATATTTGAGTGTGCGTAGATTAATAATATTTTCTGTGATAGCTTGGAAGATAGCAATGCACAATACAGAAAATTGTGGCCTGGCTTTTTGTGTTTCAGGGGGAAGGAAAGTCTCTAGCAGGGCTGTTTTTGTGAACTTCTGGATAAATAATCTGTGAAAATTAAAAATTTGCCTATTAGGACAATAGTTGTTGGTCAATGAGGATGAGAAATATTCTGTTATGAGGTAAGTTCTGGAAGAAATTTCTTCAGGGTCTGAACACAGAAGCTATATTCCACAGAAGGCCAAGTCAGCATCTCAAGCTGGAAGCTGACCTTCACAATAAGTAAGAATGTCCTACATGGTACTGGTTTTAAAGGCTGGAAGGGGTCTTACAGAACAGCAGAGGCTTATCACTGTAAGAGGTGGGAAAAGACCATTTGTGAAAGCGAAGCCTCAGTTGCACTGGAGTCTCCAAGTTATTATAGATTCCAAGAATGTGGAATGACGACCAGCATGTGGGGAATGGAGGAAGCCTGAATCCTGGAGACCAGCTATGTAAGCTGCAGAGGTCAGAGATAGAAAAAAAAAAAAAAAAGAAATTCCCAAGCCCCTTTGAAGCCTGGAAGATAATAAATGAATAGCAAATGTCAGATACTGAACATTTTGGTGTTGTATTTTGATTTTATTTTAATTTAATCTTAGACGCCCACTCTTCTCTCTTGGAAAAATATTATGTAACTTATTTCATATATTATAGAAGTTCACAGTTAAGAGACCTTGGGTTTTTATAGTGACATTGGACTTTTAAAATGTTGCGTTTTTATAAAGCTGAGGACTTCTAAAGAAATAAGGTTTATCATTATGATATTAATGTGAAAAGTGAGGCAAAAGGACAGAAATTTAATTGTTTATGCTCATGTATTTGAGCATCAAAGTTAACAATAGGTGGGTTTTCATAGTTAGCTTCAGTTCTCAACTTGACACAAACCTCAAGTAACCTTGGAAAAGGTAACTGTGCCCTGATCACAGAAATTATGATCAAACTAGACCACTTTCCAATTACATATTCACTCTATGAAAACAGGGTCCATTTTGTTCTGCTTGTGCATGTAGTATTATCTACTGAGAATGGGTAACATCTCAGAGACCAGGTCCCTTAGGAAACTGACTCACCCTGGCTGAGAAGTCATCAGTTTCCAATATCTTTGTAGCTAATGACCAGAGAGTATGAGAACCTCTCCTATTTATTCTGAAGTTTTGATTGGCATGGTCTTGTACAGTGATGGGGCATGCAGTCAGAACCACTGTGTTCATGTGTGCATGGGCCCTTTTCCCATCTGATATACTTATTATGCTACATACTTCCACCTCTAGCTTTTATCAACCTTTTTCCTTAAATTTCCTTGTTGTCCCTGAACCTTGAGGGAAAGAGGAAGGATAGATATGACTTATTTATAGCTGAATACTTCCCAGTCTATTAGGTTGTGAATGTTGAGCAGTTTGAGCATGTTTTATTGATTATCATTTATATAAATAAATTTTTCTATAAATAGTCCAGATACACTCATCTATGGTTCTATCCCAATTCTTTCTATGAAGCCAGTATTATTTCAATATTAAAAATAAAGTTAAAATTAAGGAAAGAGAGAGAAATGTTTTCAAAAGATACCTTTGGCATGGACATATGAAGAAACTAGCTTTCAACAGTACAGATAATTCTTCACTTTGTCTCAAAAACCATGACTTATGTGTCATTCCGCCGAAAGATTCTTTATGCCTAAATTATCCTAAAAAAATATTTCCTGAAGACTTGGGGCTCCTGAGGAGCTGGAAAGAGGTTATGATAGAAACAGCTTGTACAGAGAAAATAGAGAAAAGTAACATTTTGAATAACCACACTTCTCCATAGATTTCTAATTTTCAAAGAAAAAAAACCCTATGAGCATAGTGACTGTAAGTCAACAGAGTTTCAATAGAAAGGGAATACAAAAAAAAGGTTAAAAAAAGGATGCCATAAATTATTTTGGTTATGTATTTTATTTAAATTTGCCTTTTATGAGGAAGAATAGAATAAGTGCAGTCTAAGTATACAAGCTGAATAAACATATCTTATATGGACAAAAAAAGAAAGGGAATACATTATGAATTGCAACTAGCTAAGATTGAAACCCCACACAAAGTAGAAGATGACTTCCTGGATCCTAGAATTAATAGTGGCCATTAATTATAACTGCAGTTTTCAGTGTTTTCCTCCTCTGCCGGTAGGAATGATATTGTTATACCTTGCTAAGAGAATTATATTCAAGAGAGCACAATCTTGAGCAACTTTTCAATGAGACAAGTGTAACCTCTGTGTCTGTAATGAGTGTGACCAAGCATAGAAGGTGTTCAACAAAAGTAAAATACAGCACCTTATCAAATATCTGAAAGGATAAAGTATATTTAACAAGATGTACACAGCCTGGGGACTTCTATTTTGTCTCTTCTGAGATATTGTAAACGGCATCAAATGTCCATGTTGTCTTGTGTGAGCAGATAGGGTGCACAAGAACTTACAATCTTGAACATTACAGGGTATATAAATATGTTTGGAAGCCTGATATATCATAGTACTTAGAATTAAGTTTCTCATATCTACTCCATTTTGAAGAATGAAAAGTTGCTATCGTTATTTAAACTACACCAGGAAATAAAATTTGCTAATTATAAATTTAGATAAAAATGATCATTATTATTGCCACAGCAGTCTTTGAAGTTTTTCATAGCCATTATTAACTCAGCATTCTTTTCTCTAGTGATTGAAATTATGTAGTTGTATTTTTGAGCACAATAGGTTAAACTCAATGACTCTTGTTCCATATCATTAATTTGCTATTTGTGA
Organism: Rhizomys pruinosus; assembly: GCA_009823505.1. Classification (NCBI taxonomy): domain Eukaryota; kingdom Metazoa; phylum Chordata; class Mammalia; order Rodentia; family Spalacidae; genus Rhizomys; species Rhizomys pruinosus. The sequence goes on from VZQC01013591.1 coordinate 6,376,906, forward strand.
CCCTTTAAATCAGGGTACAGTCTTTGTAGGCATTGGTTATTAATTAGATGTCATATAGTAAGACGATTTGTAAATTTACCTTGAGAAAAAAAGGCATAAACTTGAAAACTAACTTTGCATAAATTTGAGGTCAGTTCTTCAATATATATTCACATACATGTTTGGAAGTGAGAGTCAGAGCGTAAGGTTCTAATGATTAATTGATTAAATCAAATATAAATTGGTTAAGTATTTTATTGATAAGAGCTGTACCATCATGCCACTAGATGGTGATTATTGTTTCAATTCTGTGCCATGGCAAAGTCCACTCTGCTTATATCTGTGTGTAAAGTTGTTTAGTTTTGTCACCTACACGCTTCTCATTACTCTCTGTGATACTAAAGGAAATCATTTGAGGTTGTCAGCTGTAGCCTTGCTCTTCACCTCTACCAGATGTTATTCTTGTCCATCTGTTCACATGTTCTCTGTTACAATTAGAAAAATAACTGGGGGCTGTGAGGTGACACAGTAATTAACCTTGTAAATGACATTAGTATCTCAAATGAAACCAACACTCGGTATTCTGACTTTAGTCAATTAGCAACAATTAATCTCAGTTACTTCGCATAATCTCTCTTTAATATTTTACAACCTGGCTAATGATGGATGCTGTAGAATCATCAAGCATTCTTTCAAGAATTTCTTTATGCTGAGACATTTTTTAATTACAGTAAATATTATAGATATTGCAGTTTAAGTTTGGAGTAATCTTTTACTGCGTAATGAACCAGTAATTCATTTTAAAAACCACAATTTATAAATTTGATTCTACTGAATGATAGGTGCCAATAGTTCATTGCACTTTTTCAGACTATTAATTTTCCCTCTAAAAACATTATGAAGAAATCTTTAATGAAAAATCATGAAGTAACATTTAAAACAGATTTTTAAATTTCAATTTGATTTATTTTACTTATTATCCATATTAGTATTAGCATTATTGTATGTTTATTTGTGTGTGGTGTGCATGTGTGTGTGTCTGTGTGTCTGTGTGTCTGCATGTACAGAGCATGGGTAGAGGCCAAAGCACAATTTGAGTAATCAATTTCTCCTTTCAATTTTATGTGGAATTAGAATATTAGATATTTTTGGTCTTTTTGAGACAGAATATTGAACTCAGTTGACAAACTGGATTATTAAATGTTTTACCTACCCAGCCATTTGTCTAGCTTGAATTTTTAGCTTTAAGTGGTATCAAAGAACTTTTAGAGGTTCTGGTTATACTTGATTTTATAGCATCTGCTTTGGTCTGTCTTCCACTTCATTGGTTCTATTACTGATTCTTTTAGGGATTTTTTATTTGAATGATTTTGCTTTTCATTTCAAAATTTCAGTATGATATTTTCAATAACTAAATTTTTATTGTAACTCTTTATGTTCTACAGTGCCTTCCTTATTGACTTCAGCTGGATCCTTGCATTCTCTCTATTTGTTCATAGTTGGACAGATGAGACACGTATATTAAATCTGTCTGTCAAAACACCCTGGAAGAGAAAATGGAAACAAAGGAACAGCCTCATAGTATGGGAAGAAATGCTGTGAAGTACAGAACTCTGGAAATGGCCAGGTTATCGCACAGATGAAGTCACAGCTGTACTTAATGATTAAGAGCTACAGAAGATGAAGCCTGTTAAAAATTCCAGTCTGAAAATGAAAAGAAAAGAGGTAGATAAATAAAGATCCCAAGAGAGGGAGAGAATAAGAAACAGGTGTGACTAAGGGGGAAATGGGGAAAATAAGTATGTTAACTGGGAAGAGAGGAGGGAAGAACACACACGGAAGGAATGATGGGGAAAGGGGAGGAAGTAACTCAAGAGAGGGGGATAATAGGAGACTGTTAATTTCAAGGAGAAATTGGGAAAAATAGGAGTACTTAAACTAGGGATGTAGGAAACACTTTATGTTGGGAGACAGAGAAGAAAGATGAATAATCCTTAACCCATGTGAAAAAAAGAAGTAAATGTATTAATTGAACCTTCCCCTACATAATTCACATACAGTATTTGATGCAGGGTACATGTGTATGATGAAGGCTACACAAAATAATCTGGTGCTAGACTGTCAAGGTTGTCAAAGATAATCCCCCTAAAACACAGGGTATTTCCCAGCCCTTGATCATTTCCAAGAACTTTAAGTTAAGACCCTATTTCTGAAGTCAGGACATATTTCAGAAACAGGATTTGTTTTGGACCTGATCTGCAATCAATTGCTCTGGACCTGATCTGCAATCCTCTTCCCTAGAGACTAGCTCTCACTGTTCTGGAAGAAGTTATGTGACATACTAAAGAAGAAAATCAATGGTCCAATCTAGCGTTAAAGCCTAAGATACACTTAGTAGCATAGGGATCTGTCTCCATTGGTGCAATATTACTAATTTTATCTAGGGGTACTCATCGCCTATCAAAATGGAATTAAAGCCCTTGCAGTGGGAGAGAACTCATAAGTAAGGACAGCCAAATACACATAGATGGAGAGGCCATAGATCCTAGTGAAAAACCTATTCTCTAATCTCTCTAAACAGATGAAATTACCTTCTGTTTGCTAAATATGGATACTTATATTTACAGACATGAATACTATATACCAGTCATCAAAGAAACATTTTTGGTAAAAGATGGACAGGATGAAAGAGCTCCACAAGTGGTCACACACAGACAAAATACATGTCTAAGACTTGTACAACCCTAAGGGCACATCCACAGTGGAACCTAAGCCTCATGAAACATAGCAGAGGGGCGGGAGAGATGGCCTAGCTGTTAAGAGCGCTGACCGCTCTTGCAGAGGACCCCGGTTCAATCCCCAGAACCCACATGGCTGCCGAGAACCGTCTGAAACTCCAATTCCAGGAGAACTCCAGTTCCAGGGGGAATCTGACACCCTCTTCTGACCTCCTCAGCATTGCACGACACGGGTGCACAAACTTTCATGCAGACAGTACAGTCATACACATACAGAAATAAATAAAATTAATAAAAAAAGAAACATAGCAGAACAGGCTATATAGAGAGTGCAGATACAGCCCTCAACTATCACCAGCAAAGCTTCATCATACTACAGAGTGTGACGCGCACAGAAGTTCACAACTGGCTAAAGTGTAGAGAAGAGACTCAGAGTGTGTGTCAGTGGAAAGGACTCCATTCATCAAACCTCACCCATGCATAGCTTAGGGAACACCCCACAAAAGATAGCAGAAAGATTGTAAGAGAGAGGGTTGGTGCTTTAACATACAGAAACAGAGGGGTTTAGGCTTCTGGGAACTTGCTCATATGAATTTTCAATAATGGTGACAGCATGTACAGCACCCATTCAGAAACAGTCAGACAAAAACCCAGCATAGGCCTTGGGCAATAGGAAGCAGGTCCCAATTTTAGGAAATATTGGCAACTGATTGATGTAGAATAAAGGAGAGGTGATCTTCTTTAAAACAGTGATTCTAGTCCTTAAGAGGGTGTCTCCAGTGAATGACATTGTACTGAGTGAATTCTGGATACAAATACTTAAAGTGATAGGCCTTAAAATACATGAGAGAATGCATGAAATTCTGTGGGGTATTGGGGAGAGCAGGTTAGTGATTAAGATATATTATATGAAGTGCACTTACACTCAAATAAAAGAACAGGATGAGAGAGAGAGTAGATATTCTGTAAGGTACTGACATTAGATAGGCTTAATAGACTCCAGTGTTCTGAGGGACATCTGAAATATACAGTGGACTAGATAGTACTTAACATATATAACAGAATATCTGAAATATTGTGGGAGTGATATTGGAGGACATGAAGGTGGGAGGGTGTCTAAATTTGATTAGGATGTATTATATGAAATGCACAAAACTCAGTAAAATACTGGAAAATATATAATACTTTGTAAGAAATTTAAATTATTCAAAAAATATTTTAAATACAAAAATTTTTATTCAGCACTTATAATGTGTCAACTTGAGTGGATCTGAGATTAGCTAAAAGGAAAGACCTTCTGATTGGCTCATTGGAAACTGTAAGCCCCACCTTAAATCTGGGTGTGACCTCATCTGGCAGTGCAGATACAAGGCCAGGGCAGAAGGTTGCTGTTGCATTTTTGCCACTTGTCTTCTCTCTCACTGGTAAGCTCTTCTTGCTGCTGCGACCAACTCCTTGGATTCTGGGAGAACTGTCACTTTGGTGTGGTCATGATAGAAACATCACGACCAAGGGAACTTATAAAAGGAAGATCTTGAGTTTAGGGCTTCAGAGGAAGAGTCCATCTTGGCTGGGAGGCTTGGTGACAGGAGGTGCTGCAGCAGGAATAGAAAGCCCAGGAGGGGAACCAGGGTCGCAGGGGAGACGCCATAACGCGCCAGGCCAGGTACATAGCTCTACAGCGCTAGGCGGGGTCTGGCGGGGGGCAGCTGGGAGAGGGTCTCGCTGTGAACCCGTCTACGGGGTCCCCGGCCCAGAGGGACCGCGCTAGGGTGAGCAGGGTCGCGTTTCCCTCTGCTCTGGTCCCGGCTGGACTTGTGGGCGGGAACCGGGGTCGCAGGGGAGACACCATAACGCGCCAGGCCAGGCACACAGCTCTACAGC
>VZQC01013591.1:6389188-6414469 GCA_009823505.1 Rhizomys pruinosus
GAAGAGGGGGCGTGGTAGAATGTAAGGGCTGCGATTGGGGTGAATGGTGAAACTACAGCAATGTAGTCTGGACACTCATTTGATCAACTTGATTGAACAAACAACCTGTCACCCCCCACTGGATGGTGGGGCTGTAGGTGTTTGGGCACAACAGCCTGCAGATAGGTTTTGCATGAAGGATGCTTGTACTCATGGATTATCACTTATAGCTAAAACTGAAAAAAAAAACTGAGAGAAAGATGCAGGACAGTTATGGCAGAATGCATGATCTGGGATGGGGTGGGGGTGGGGGGGGAGGGAAAGGGAAATAAGCCTGAACTGAATTGGAAAAAATGTATGAAATGCACAAAGCATCAATAAAAACCAAATTAAAAAAAAAAAAAAAGCCCAGGAACAGGAAGCACAAAGTGCCTAGGGATTGGCGAGGCTTTGAGAGCTACAAGTATTTAGACATTTTGTCTCCAGTTGGAGGCGCTGTTTTGGCAGGTTTTAAGAAGTGCGCCTTGATGGAGAAAGCTCATCACCTGATAGCAGAGTTCTTAAGCCTTCCTGGATTTCCAATTTCTCCTTGCTGCTTATGTTGGAAGAGCTCATCACTTGGCTTTCTGTTCTAGACACGTCTGTTGTGATGGGTACTGTGCATTATAGAAAATAACCTTCTGAAAGAAAGACAAATACACTTCCTTCTATTAGATGCTATCATCACGATGTATTACCACAGCAACAGAAAAACAACTAATACAGTAACTATGAATAGTACATCAAAAATTTATTATTTTCATAAGAATTATTTAATTATACCAAACAATTCTTGACTCTTAAATGATGAGAGCTTTTACAGCCCAAATACAATAGTAGATGAGAACAAATATTAGAGGTTAGGGAAATTAATATATAAAATGGGATTAACAATAGTGTTAAAAAGAAAGGTGGAAAACTAGGTGATAGCCACAAAATATAGCAATGATCAAAATAAATAAAAAATAAAAGAAAAATAAGCACTTTCTACAGATTCACAAGAAAACAACATGATTATTGGAACATGTTTTGAAGATTTGTGTTTAAAATCTGAATAGTCTTCAAGAAATTGATAAATTTCTAGTTATATATGATCTACTAAATTAAAAACCAGATATATATTTAAACTGTTCCAAACTATAGAACATGAAAAATGGAACATTCAGACAAACAAAACAAAATCCAGACAACAACAAAACCTATTATAATGACAACATAAACAACAATGAAAAAAAAAAAAAAAACTCTCCAAACTCTCCAAACAGACATCTCAGAACTAGAAAGTATCACTCAAACCCGGAAGTCACTCCAGACAGGGAGATTTCAGATAGATTGTCTCCTGGGCTGCTGGAAAAGGGTCGCAACTCTGAACCCTTTTGTAGGGGATGGTCATCGAGGCGGGGCCACCATTCCCTTTGCAGTTGGTGACCAGCAGGGCGGTTTGGTTTGGGTGCCTCTGTGGCTTTGTGCAGGCCAGCTTCTAAGGCACAGGGACCCAGAAGTCGCTCCAGACAGGTACTGGGGTGCTGGCTAAGTCAGACAAATCCCACCCCCCCTCTGCCAATGGGAATTGGTGAAAGAGTATCCAAGTGGACTTTTTTGGAGAACCTTCAGAAGAGGAAGAGAAGAGTGACTTAGGCTTCCAACATCCAATATATAAACAAAATTGAAAGCCTGAAACCTAGACAAGTCAATACTCCATAAAAAAGGAGGAGGAAAGGAAAAAAAAAAAGCATTGGAAGGAGGCAAGCAAAACCATAACCATCTGCTAACATAGTGAAAAATGTTTGTGATTTGAATCACAAAAGGGAAACCCACATGCCAAACACACAACGGAGGGACAACCTGGGAAAGGTACAGGATAATCCCACACAAGGCTCTAAGAAACCTGTAGGAGATAGCTACAATGGGAACAACTTGGAGGTGACCCAAGGAACAGATCTTAGATGAAAAATTGCAGACCTCTGCAGAGAAATTAAAGAAAACAAAGAAGAAGCCAGAACTAAGGAGAGAGAATGAAAAACTCAAAAAGGACCTAGAGGGATACAATGACAAACTTCGGAAAGAACTAAAGGAACAGATTGACAAACTCCAGAAAGAACTAGAGGGAGAAAAAAACAAACTCCAAAAGGAAGTAGAAACTCTGAAAAAAAGGAAGCCAACCAACGAAGTAAGGAGCACCAAGAAGAGACTGAGAAGCTCAAAAAGGAAATGAAAATACTAAAGAAAACACAGGATGAAATGAAAAAGGAATTAGAACACTCATCCAATCAAGAAGAAAGGAAAGGAAAAAGCCTCAGAAGTTGAATGGAGGAAGCAGAACAAAGAATATCAGATCTGGAAGATAACACAGAGCCACTAAAAAGCTCAAATAAATATTATGAAAAATTTAAAAACACACAAAAGTGTAACAACCAGGAAATATGGGACGCTATGAAAATATCAAACCTCTGTATCATAGGAATAGAGGAGGGAGAAGAATCTCAAGAGAATAGTATTGATCAGATCTTCAAAAGAATAATAGATGAAAATTTCCCCAAACTAAAAATACACAAACCCATACAAATACAAGAAGCACATAGAACTCCAAATAGACAAGATCAGAAAAGAAACTCCCCACGCGATATCATAGTTAAAATGCTAGACGCCCAAAACAAAGACAAAATTCTGAAGGCTACAAAAGAAAAACAAGTCACATACAAAGGGAATCCCATCAGAATTACAACTGACTTCTCAGCACAAACCATGAAAAAAAGAAGAACATGGAGCAAAGCATTCCCAGTGTTAAAGGACTATGGATGCCAACCCAGAATACTTTACCCAACAAAAATGTCAACTATAGTTGAAGGAGAGAGAAAAATTTTCCATGACATAAACAAGATGATAGAATACATGTCTGGAAAACCAACTCTTCAAAAAATACTTGGAGCAACTCAAAGGGCAGAAGAGAGGAGTAACAATCCTCAAACACCTAGGAAAAGAAACTAATAAAAAACATTACTGTAGGAGTAAAATTAGAGGCTAGAAATCCAAATGAATAATAAAGTGAAAGGACGCAACAACCATCTTTTAATTACAACTTTAAGTATTAATGGGCTAAACTCTCCAATCAAAAGACATTGACTGGGAGAATGTATTAGGAAACAAAACCCATCTGTATGCTGTTTACAAGAAACCCATCTGAATTTCAATGATAGGCACCAATTTAAGGTGAAGTGATGGAAGAAAGTATTCCAAGCAAAGGGTACAAAAAAAAAGTGGGTGTTGCTATTCTAATATCAGACAAAATAGACTTCTAAGCAAAAGAAATCAAAAGAGACAAAGAGGGTCATTACATCTTTATTAAAGGAAAAATTGACAATGAAGATCTCACAATCAGGAATATATACGCACCAAACACCAGTGCACCAAACTTTGTAAAGACAATTCTTCAGGATCTCAAGGCACAGATTAACCCCAACACACTAATATTAGGGGACATCTATACCCCATTAAGTTCCTTAGACAGATCAACAGGACAAAGGGAAAACAGAGAGACATCTGAACTAAATGATACAATATGCGAAATGGACCTACAGACATCTATCAAATATTTCACCCAAACATCAGAGAATACACTTTCTACTCAGCACCTCACAGAACATACTCCAAAATAGACCATATACTGGGACACAGGAAAAAACTCAACAAATACAAAAAGATTGAAATAATCTCATGCATTCTATCATAATACAGTGCAATAAAACTCAATATCAACACCAGGATAAACTCTACAACCAACAAGAACACATAGAGACTAAACAACACTATCCTGAATAATAAATGGGTCAAGGAAGAAATAAAGAAAGAAATAAAAACATTCCTGGAACTGAATGACAATAATAATACAACACAGCAAAACCTATAGGACACTTTAAAAGCAGTCTTAAGAGAGAAGTTTATAGCTCTAAGAGCCTACATTAAAAAAAAAAGAAAGAGCACAAGTGAATGATCTAACACTGCAACTAAAAATATTTGAGAGACAACAACAAATGAACCCTAAACGGAGCAGACAAGAAGAAATTAAAAAAAAAAAATCAGAGCAGAGATCAATGAAATAGAAACAAAGAAAACCATACAAAAAATCATGGATCCAAAAGTTGGTTCTTTGAGAGAATAAACAAGATAGACAGACCTCTAGCCCAGTTAACCAAAAGAAGGAACAACTCCAAACCAATATAATCTGTGATGAAAGGGGAAATATCACAACAGACAATGAAAATATCCAGACAATCATAACGGAATATTTCAAAACCCTATACTCTACTAAGCTTGAAAACCTAGAAGAAATTGATGAATATTTGAAATCCTGGGCATCACCAAAGCTCAACCAAGAAGAGATCGATAGCCTAAATAGACCAATAATACATGAAGAAATTGAAGATGTAATAAGTAGCCTCCCAACCAAAAATTGCCCAGGTCTAGATGGTTTCACGGCAGAATTCTATAAAATATTTCAAAAAGACTTACAACCATTACTACTCAAGTTGTTTAGAAGGATACAAATGGACGGAGTTCTCCCAGATTCCTTCTATGAAGCCATCATCATTATATTACCAAAACCAGGTAAAGATACAACCAAAAAGGAGAACTATAGACCCATCTCCCTAATGAACACAGACGCCAAAATTCTAAACAGAATACTGGCAAATCGCAAACAGACCCACATCAAGAAGATATGACCAAGTTGGATTCATACCAGAGATGCAGGGATGGTTCAACATACGAAAATCAATAAATATCATCAAGCATATAAATGGACTGAAAGACAAAAACCATACCATCATCTCAGTTGACTCAGAGAAAGCCTTTGACAAAATCAAGCATCCCTTCATGTTTAAAGTCATAGAGGGAATTGGACTGGAGGGATCATTCCTCTATGAAATCAAAGCCATATACAGGAAACCCACAGCCAATATCATCCTAAATGGGGAAATGACAGAAGCATTCCCCTTAAAGGTAGGAACTCTGCAAGGCTGCTCCTGTCACCACTCCTTTTCACCACAGTGCTTGAAACCCTTGCAAGGGCAATAAGGCAAGAAAAGGAAATTAAAGGAGTTCTAATTGTAAAAGATGAAGTCAATCTATCCCTTTTTGCAGATGGTATGATTGTCTACCTAAGGGATGCTAAAAACTCCACCAGAAAACTCCTAGTAATGAATAAGAGCTTCAGTAAAATGGCAGGATACAAAATAAATCTAGAAAAATCAGTAGCGTTTCTTTACACCAACAACAAGCAACTGAAGAAGGACTACAAGTAGACCTTCCCAATCACAATAGCCTCTAAAACAATAAAATACCTAGGAACAAACCTAACCAAAGACACCAAGGATCTCTAAAACAAAAATTTTAAACCCCTGAAGAACGAAATTGAGGAAGACATCAGAAGATGGACAAACCTCCCATGCTCATGGATTAAGAAAATATAGTAAAAATGTCCATTCTACACAAACTCGTGTACAGATTTAATGCAATCCCAATCAAAATCCCTAAGAGCTTCTTCACAGGCTTGGAAACAAAATCCTCAACTTCATTTGGAAAAACAAATGACCCTGAATAGCCGAAGCAACCCTGAGTGAAAAGAGCAATACAGGGGGATCCCTCTACCAGACATCAATCTATACTACAGGACTATAGTCATAAAAACAGCTTGGTACTGGCACAAAAACAGACCAGTTGTCCAATGGAATAAAACTGAAGATTCAAACTTGAGCACATAGAATTTCAGCCACCTCATATTTGACAAGGGGGCCAAGAATACACAATGGAGGAAAGTCAACATCTTCATTAAGTGGTGTTGGCAAAACTCGATCACCACCTGTAGAAGAATGAAATTAAACCCCTACATCTCGCCCTATACAAAAGTCAATTCCAGATGGATCAAAGACCTCAACGTGAAACCCCAAACTCTGAAGGTGATAGAAGAAAAACTTGGCAGCAGACTGCAAGACATAGGCATAGGAAAAGACTTCCTACATCACACAACAGGTGCACAAGAAATAAGATGGACAATTGACAAATGGGACCTCACTAACTCAAAAGATTCTGTACATCAAAAGAAACAGTAAAGGAAGTGAAGAGAAAACACACAGAGTGAGAGGAAACCTTCATTGCAGATACATCTGACAAAGCATTAATTTCCAGAGTATACAGGCTATTCAAAAAACAAATAAGGAAGAAAACAAATGAATCACTCAAAAGATGGAGCAAAGAACTGAATAGATACTTCACAGAGGAAGAATTAGAGATGGCTGAGAAACATCTTAAAAACTTAAACATTACTAATAATTAGGGAAATGCAAATTAAGACCACTCTAAGATATCATCTCACTCTGGTAAGACTGGCCAGGATCAAGAAAACAAATGATACCAAGTGCTGGAGAGGTTGTGGGGAAAGGGGAACACTCATCCATTGCTGGTGGGAATGTAAACTTGTACAGCCACTATGGAAAGCAGTGTGGAGAACCCTTGGAAGACTCAAAATGAGCTTGCCATTTGACCCAGTCATACCACTCCTGTTATATACCCACAAGACTCATCTTACTGCGAAATACACATGCACAGTATATTTATTGCAGCTCTGTTCACAATAGCAAAAACCAACCCAAATGCCCCTCAACTGACAAGTGGATAGAGAAAATGTGGTACATGTAAACAATGGAGTTCTATGCATCAGTAAAGAAAGCAACATGAACTTTGCAGGTAAATGGATGGAGCTAGAAGACATTATATTAAGTGAAGTAACTCAGCCCCAGAAAAACAAACGACAAATGGATCCCTCATATGTGGATTCTGGCGTCAATAACCCAGTTATAAATATTTCTTGTGGAGAGAGATGCAAATTAGAGGAACAACAGAAAGACTGCATCAGAAAACTGACTGAAATGGTGAATTGAGAGGGGTGGGAGGGGCGGGAGAGGGACAGGGGTGTATATTCGATTAATGCATATTTAATTGACGTAAGTTCAAGTATCCAATTTTGCCCAATCTCTGTCTACAGGTTACATGGTGTTTTAGAACTTAGTAAAAGTAAATATGTGTATATTAAACAACATTGGTTTAAAGGTTCTGATAAAAACAGTAATGCACTTGAGATAATTGGAAATATAAATTATTGTTGTTCACATTTGTTTTACTTAAAATCTGTATAACAATAACTTTGCAATTGGCACATACAAATGTTCTCTATAATTTTTCTGTTGTACAGTATCACCTTGTAGCATTCTCTTTTATCTGTAGGATGATTTAACTTAAAAAATTAAGTTTGCTTCCCAAGTTAACCACATACAGTCACCCAAAATAGCATGGGTGAATTTGATGAAATCTGGGCCTTGATTCCAGCCTATAGGTATGTGTAATACACCTGCATTTTTGAGACCCATGGGTCAAAAAACAAAAAATAAAATAAAAAAAGTGGGATACAGATAGATATTAAACCTTTTTGTCAAAAACCTTGCAATTCAAATCTTAAAACTAACTATGGGAAAATATTTCCATGTTCCAACAGGTCAAAATGTCACCAACTTAACGGCTGAGAAAGAAAAGATACACCTTTTCATTTTGTAGGATGCACCCGGAAGTGCCAGCCAAAAGGTTGGCCCGTCTGAACATTGAAAGGAAGAAAAGCCTCAGATTGCTACAGACATCAAACCCCTCTGTGGATCCTCCTTGTAACAACTATTTATTTATTTATTTATTTATTTATTTATTTATTTATTTATATATTTACTTATTTATTTATTTTTGTCTTTTCAAGACAGGGTCTCCTTGTAACCCCACCTGTCCTGGAACTCACATTGTAGACCAGGCTGGCCTGGAACTCACAAAGATCCACCTGCCTCTGCCTCCCAAGTGCTAGGATTATGAGTCCCAATGAAACTTACCTTCTAGGTGCTGCAAAGTTTTAATACGAGAGACTTTATTACCTCCCCCCCTTAGAACAAGGAGAATTATGATGATGATGAGGTCATTCTCAAACTGGAGAACTGGAGTAAATTGGAGCCAACTGTTATAGAGGTAATCTCTTATAAAACCTGTAAAACTGCCTTCTTTTATTGATTAATAGACATAGGAACTGTGAAAATGATTATTCTCTATTCAGAACCAAATATAATATTAAGTCTCCTTAAGCCATGCACTTAAGCAAAATATATTAATACAGGAGAGCTCTGATATAAGAAATGGATTATTCTACCAAGGAGATGTTTGCCAGGGGATCCAAGCCCCCCCAAATGGTAAAGGCTTCTTGCCTGTAAGCTGGGATACCTGCAAGAAGAGAGGCAATATGGCCCTGCTGTCAAAGACCTGATGTAAGCATGGGAAAGATGTATTGAGACCACACTTGCAAGTGTACAGTTTGTCTCTGGAATACCAGAGAGAGTTACCAAAGGCCAATAAACCAATAAAGCAGATATAAGTCTCCTTGAGTCAAGCAAGACTCCTCTGTCAGCACTAGCTACACCTCACCTGCCTGGAAATACTGTGCAGCAATGGCAGACATATGCCTGTATATCCCACATCTAATTTGCTATTAGCTCTCTCCTTGGAGGAGTAAACCATGTCTGATGCCACAAGCTCTCATAGTCTAGTGGTTAGGAGTTGTTATAAGCCACAGTAAGACCCTGTCACATTTAACAAAAAAACACCCCATAATTTGTGGATTAACATACCATCCAAACTTCTGTGTCTATACCAAAGTAACCTACTACAATTAGTGCTATTTAAATACCTATATATCTAATTGCCTGTGCTTCATTAGTAGGATTGAAAGGTTATTCCTGGACAAACTGTCAGCCCATGAAAGGAAACAGCCAGAATTGACCAGAGTCCAAGACAACAGCTCCAGAGAAAGTAGACTGTTTTGCTTCTCGTCCACCTGTACCCCTTTTCTAATCCTATGGAACAATGTGCAGAAGAGGGGGTGTGGTAGAATGTAAGGGCTGTAATTGGGGTGAATGGTGAAACTACAGCAATATAGTCTGGACACTCATTTGATCAACTCTATTGAACATACAAGCCCCCCAAGCTGGATGGTGGGACCCATGGACTGTGTGGGTTTGGGCACTACTACTTGCAAATTGGTTTTACATGAAGGATGCTTGTACTCATAAATTATTACTTATTGTTAAAAAAAGAAAAAAAAAGAATAGAAAAAAGAAAGTTTCACTCATGTATTTTATCAATATTAACAAAAGTGAAGCTTTTATTAATTACTTTGATTCCTAAAACAAATAACACACACACACACACACACACACACACACACACACGCACACACACACACACAGCAATAAATGAATTATTCTGATGAATAAAAACAAAACTCTTGCAAGCATAAATTAAGAATACATAGGAAGATATGGAACTTGACCAACTTGGGCTGATTGTTACATTGTTTACTTTGCATACGTAGGTCAATAAGTCTAATAGAGTTTATCAATAGTCAAAAATGACAGAAACATATATCAGTATAATTAAGGTTATTTATATAAGGTTGCACTCCATATTATACTAAAATGGGGAAAAACGAAAACATTTCTTCTTAAAATATCAACTAAGACAAGGGTGGCCACTCCATTCTTATTGAACATAGCTTTAATGGATTAGCTGGAAACATGACAAGAAAAAATGAAAGGAATCCAGACATGAAGAGAAGTCAAGTATCTCCTGTTGTGAGACAACAACAGCCTTTAGTTAACATTAAATATGTCACCAAAATAGCAATGATATTAATGGTGATAAAATCTTTAAAGCATTTGCCAAGGTATAAGTAAAAATATTCAGCTTTTCTATATAACAAAAATGACTTTAGTCCAATAGAAAATATATGCTAAATTAACAATTAGTAAAAACAAAACAAAAAAGGAGATAAAAAACTAGATGTAAAAGTATACAATGTTTTAGAGATAGGAAGAAAGGTTAATTCAATATAATATGTAATTTTTGCAGATAGCTAGAATTTCTTATTGCAAAGTTGTAAAAACATGTCTCTAATAGACATCAATTAATTCAATGTTGTTATGTATTAGTGATGTTGAAAATGTCAAATGCTGGGCTGGAGAGATGGCTCAACAGTTAAAAGCACTGGCTTTTCTTGCAGAGGACTCAGGTTAGAATCCCAGAGCTCCACTTCCAAGGGAATCCAATGCCCTCTTCTGACCTCCCTGAGCATTGCACAACACAGGCATACTTACAGACCATGGGCAATACATATATGTAGAAATAATATACTTCACATGGGGCTGGAGAGATGGACTAGCGGTTAAGAGCACCGACTGCTCTTACAGAGGACCTGGGTTCAATCCCCAGCACCCACATGGTGGCTGAGAGCCATCTTTAACTCCAGTTCCAGGAGAATCTGACACCCTCTTCTGACCTCTGTGGCATTGCACGACACAGGCGTACAAACCTACATGCAGACAGTACATTCATACACATAAAAAAATAAATAAAAAAATAAAAGAATTAACATATTTCACCAATTCAACTCTCAGGTATAAACCAAGAGAAATGAAAACATACATCTATACACAAAGAAGTTGTGCAAAAATAAATTGTACTATTTATAACAGCTAAAGTAGAAAAATATGAATGTCTATGAACTGATGACTGCATTAATATTAAGGTGTATATCCATCCATACATGAAATATTGAGTAAAGAAGAAAAAATGAAGTACTAAAACAGGCTACAAGAGAGATGAACCATGAAAACAAGATAAATATGCTAGTCACAGGGGTTGGGGAAACAGCTATTGGTAAAGTGCCTGTTGTGCAAGTATAAGGACCTGAGTTCAGATCTGGAGGGACATGACATAAACACAGGACAGGGGATGATACAAGCAGATCCCTGATGCTCAGTGGCCAGCCAACCTAGACAAATTGATGAATTTCAGGTTCAGTGAGAGACCCTGCCTCAAAAAACAAGGTGGAGAGATTCAGGAAAACAACCAATATAGACCTCTGGCTTCTACTTGCACATACACATATGCATACCTACCAAACATATACACGTACCACATATGCAGACACCAAAAAAACCAAAAAGCTAGTCACAAAAGCCCACATATTATGATTTCATTTATTAGATGTCTAGAAGTGGTAAATATATAAATACAGAAAGTAAATTAGTAGTTCCTTAAGGCTAGGGTGAGTGGGTGGGTAGAATTATGGCCAAGGTGTGTAAGCTTCTTTGGGTGATGATATAAATTACTTGTGGTAATAATTATATAATTCTGAATAACTAAATACTACTGAATTGTACATGTGAAAGGGGTAAATTGTAAGCGTGTGAATTATACAAAACAGGTTTTTTTAAAGCACAATGAAATACCACTAAAAACAAAAAAAATGATTAAAATTTTAAAAACTAGCAACACTAAACACCACAGAACATAGAGAACATTTACCTACAGAACATAACATTTACTTATGTATTGATGTATATGTTTATGTGTATGTCTATGTGCATGAATTCAGGAAGTCAGTGCGTTCCGGGGATCAAATCCAGGTAGTCAGGTTTNAAAAAAAAAAAAAAACTCCTGAAAGACTCAGAAAAAGATACAGGATATGTATGGCAGAGTGCAGAGACTGTGGTGGGGTGGGGGGGAATGGAAAGGGAAGCGATTCTAGATTCGAATGAGACATTATGTATGACCTATGGAAAAGTTTAATAATAAGTAAAAAAATATTTTAAAAATCTTTAGGAACTCTGGTAATTAGCTTCTGGAATCGCAGGACATGCTGGGGAGCTCTCCGTGGTCCTGACAAAAACTGGATGTGTACCCATCAAATTTGCAGGCTATTGCTCTTCAATAACTCACATGCCATCTATTGCCAATGACAGAAATTCACGGATATTTGCCGCTAAAGACATCTACTTGAAGAGTCTTTCAAATTTGGGTTTTATATTGAGCACAAACAGCTGCTGACTCAAAGAGCATTTGTTTTCTACTTGTTTCCTGTGAGTGAACACTGTTGTCTGGATACTGCACATAGGAAGTGCTGATTTCACAGGTGTGATGACACCTGTTCCCATTCTTAGATACAAAAGCATAATTAAAACTGCGATGATAAAAATGGAGAACATTTAGGTAGTGAATTCTATTCTAATATAATTTATTAAACTAACATTTTAAAATAGACAAGAGGCTTCTGGGAATTGCGGCATAGAAAATGACAAAAGCATAATGGTCTCTGTATTATGTGGACTCTAGTGTCTCTGTAGTGTTAGGCTTTGTCTGTGCTGGGCAGCAATGTCAAGGTTAATTGTGTTTTCCAAATCTCATTTTCTCTCCTATCTGGCCCAGCCCACTTCCCCATCTTTTCTACTTTCAAAATTTTCTGATATTTTATTCACAACTGAAACTACTCTGTCTCTCACATCAGTACTTGGCCTCTGCAGCTGCTCCCATGGATTCTATGCCCAGTGGAGCTGATTTTCTCCATTCTGCTTTCTGAAATTTCTCATTTTTCTAGATGTCTTATCATCTCTCTACTGAAGCTTTAATGCCTTCTAATTGTTATCTAACTCAAGAGAGTTTCCAACCCTGAGGTTCACAGATCAATTCCTGCAGTTTCCATGACTAGTATGTAAAATACCTTCACTAGCTCCAACCCTATCTAGTAACCTAAACAAACACTTAAGAATAAGAGTGAATCGAGCCAGGCATGGTGGTGTATTACTTTAACTCCAACACCAGGCAGGCGGATGTCTGTGAGATCCAGGCAAGCTTGTTCTAATAGAAAGATTGATGAAATAGAAAGCAGGTAAATAATAATAAATTAACACAAATTCATTTTGTCAACGATATGCACAAAGTTTTAAAAATCTTGAGTTAGAATGAATGTGAAAACAGGAAAAAAACATGGTCAACAATTTAAAATCATATCTATTTAAAATATTTATGTATAATTATTCATATCTTGCAATTATTGAATAAAATATTGGCTAAAAAGAAACTCTTCTTTGTTTATGATAGCAAAAAGGAAAACTTCCTTATAATTATAGAATGTACGTATAGGAATGCTATGATGTGAACATTTGTATGGTTTAAACATTCACATGTTGATCAATCTTTTTTTTTTTTTTTTTTTTTTTTTTTTGGACAGGGTCTCCCTTTAATCCCAGCTGGCCTGGAGCTCACTATGTAGACCAGGCTGTCCTTGAACTCACAGAGATCCACCTGCCTCCCAAGTGCTAGGATTAAAGATGTGTGCCACAAGGCCCTGCACATGTTGTTATCTTAACCAGGTTTCATGAAGCTCTAGAGACTGGAGGCATGGGGAAAAGACTGATACTTGACGGAGGTTATTGCTCTGGAAACAAATCAGCTGGCTTGCTCCCCAGTTAAGCCATGCCTCCTTGCAGTGAAAAGATTATGCATAAGAAAACAGCACTCGTCAGACAATGTATCTGTTACTACCTTGATATAAGCTTCCCGGGACCCCTGAAACTAAGCATATAAATTCACATTATTTATTTTTTAAATTTTATTTATTTATTTATTTATTTATTTATTTATTTATTTATTTATTTATTTTTGTGTGTGTATGAATGTACTCTCTGCATGTAGGTTGGTGCACCCGTGTCCTACAATGCCACGAAGGTTAGAAGAGGGTGTTGGAATCCCCTGGAACTGGAGTTAAAGACGGTTCTCAGCCGCAATGTGGGTGCTGGGGATCGAACGCAGGTCCTCTGCAAGAGCAGTCGGTGCTCTCAACCGCTAGGTCATCTCTCCAGCCCCATTTCACATTATTTATTAAGCCTCCCCCTGAGTCCATATAATTTTATAAAAAGAAGTCCACACGCACAAAAAGATTTAAAACTATAACTAAACCAAAGCATTATCTGTTTTAGGAAGAATGAATCATAATTAAAGATAGATTGAAAGTGCCATTGGGCTATGGATTTCATCGTAGTATTTTTCTGCCTTGTGCTTATATGAATATCCCCTCAGGGTATGTTTAATACACTTTTCACTATTTCTTAACTTTATTTATTGTATTTCATGATGGAAATTTATTTAAAACAAAGGTAATTATTGATCTTCCAAAGTAGAAATTCTAAAAATAATCTACAGTCAGAAAAGCAATTAATTAGTTTATATGCCTAAATGATGAACTTCAGAACTTCAAACATAGGCATATTTGATAAGTGAACTTCATTTCTCATATTAGTAGATGAAAGGCATTTGATTCAATGTATGTGTGTGTGTGTGTGTGTGTGTGTGTGTGTGTGTGTGTGTGAATGTTAAGGGCACAATCTTAGCCAATATTATTTTCCAAAAGAACGACCCATCAAAGCCTACAGAATACAAATCTTGCTCTTATTAAAATTTGAAACTCTGGGAGAAAGAACAAATACTATTTATATCAAAAGATAAATATGGCTGATCAAGCCTGAACTTAGCTGAGTACATTAAAGAAAGATATTTTTAAAAAGCAAATTAAAAGAATAAACCCCACAATCCCTTATGGGCTGATGTCTTTATATTTTCCATCTCCTATAAATGAGATTATTTGGGGGAACCTTAAATTTCCATGAGAGAATTTGCCATCTTTTTTAGATTCCAGGAAACCAAAGAGCTTTGAAAAATTAGTCGACCCTAGACCAAAATATGTAAACTGAAATTACAGAGCTTGACATCTCTTCTCTAACTTCACAGACTTTTAATATGCATTTTTGTTATTACATTCAATAATATTTTATCTACTTCTGTAGAGATACATCAATACATTTGAAACATTTACTATTTCAAGTGATTAATAATCTGTAATATAACATTGGTATCTATAATAATTTGCAAGATTTTAAGCTTTTGCTCAAATTCAGGTCCTTCCACCCATAATTCTTTCTTTCTCTTTCTAAATATCCCAAGTAGTAATTTTACTTACAGAGTTGTGAGATAAAAGTCTGGGTCTATTTTTTTGTAGTGGTTATTCTATCACACTCCATGCTTATACTCAAAACCAGCAGAGATTCCTGAGGTTCTGTATCCATTGTAGTACCCTCTACTTTAAGTATTGAATTGGTACTTGGGTAAATCCCTCTTAGTCCTTAACAATCAAAGGAAAAGTGTATTTGCTCAAAAAGCTCTTGGCCACCAGCCCTTGTGGTTTATAAAGTTGCCCTGCAGAATTTAAATCTTGGAGTGGTAAAACAAGGGGCTTCATTTGGAACATGTTTCCTCACTGAGAAAGAAGTCATATGAGTGATTTATTTTACAGAATTAATTTTTGTGAAATTTAAGCAGTATAAATACAACTAGGCACCATTCAATTGACCAAAATTCTTATGATCATCCCCCTCAAATCTAATGACCATGAAAACTGAACATTCCTTCATTCAAATATGTATTCCTTTACTTAAGTAAAGACTTATTTTTCACATGAATGTTAAAAGAAATAATTTATTATTGATTTACTCTCCTATCTTGTCATCTTTCAGCACAGAGGATATTATGATGGGGACAGATTTCTTTTGCTTGAGTGGTATGACTAAGGCACATTCTCCTTGAGAGGTAACCATCCGTCACATAGGTGTTGCATGACAAAAAACTTCTATATGTCTTTTTACAATATTCTTTAATTTTGCTTCCAAGGAAGGAAGGAAGGAACAGTTGAACCAATGACATTCAACCAGCAGTTATATTTGGCCATTAGAGAAAATGATGATGTAAGACTATTGTCTGACAATAATGGAAGGTTTAACATAAATGTGTGTCTTTAAATTGTGTAAATTTGCTTTAAATCAGAAAATCACATGAACACAAATGGAATTGAAATTTGATCCATATTAATTGTCAGGTCTTAACATTAGTTTAAAGGGCTTAAAATGTTCTAAATGTATTTTAATTGAATACTGATTAAGCCATCAAATATTTGTCAGCTATTGGATTGAGTCTGAAGGATTTATAAGATGTCACGAAATGTCAGATTGTGTCTCATATGAAGATAATAACAAGTCTTAAGGGATGGACATTTATTATTAATTATTACTAATAGCCAGAATGATGGAAAGTGGGGTCAATTAGAAATGATGATCTCTGTTTTATCCAAATGGGCATCACCAGGAAAATCCACTGACAGAGTTCTATGAAAAGGGGGATGTATTTATTTACATGTTCAGAGCACTCATTCTATAGTTAGCTGAGATTTTTATTCATACATTTCTCAGTCCAATTTTAGACTCATTCCAATTTCCATAACCCCCACCCCACCTGCATTCATGCATTTTGCCATATATATTTTGCATCTTTTTTTCAGTCTTTTTAAAGTTTTTCTACACAGAGGTTTATTGTTTTGGGATGAAGTTTACTGTTTCAGTCATTTCTTTGACCCAGCCCTTTTGTTGTTGTTCCCTCCAATTTGTATTGCTCCAAAATATGCATATATGCTCTTCACACATATAACAAAATTTTGATAACTAAAAGTAAACTATATATTAATTCCAAAACATTTTTAGGAATTTACATTTCCCCCTTTAATTTTATATTACTCTAAAGTATGCATACATATCCTCCCCCTATATGCCACAATAACAAAGCCTGAGAATAAGTGGTAGGTTAATTCTAGATCCCATTAAGGTATTCACATTATAATGCCACTATATATGAAAGCATGGCAAAGATCTCATGGTCGAGCACAAGTGCTCACTTCAGGACGGTCGAGGAGTTAGATAGGGACATAGGCCCAATGACCCATCAGCAATGCATTCCTAATTATGTAATTTCTTACCAGTATGTCACAGTTCTTAAAATATCTACTATCATTTTTGTGTTTCAAGCCTATAATACTACAACTAGGGATGTTGAGGGAGGAAAATCAGGAGGTAAATTCCAGCCTCAGGTGCATAGCAAATTTGACCCAACCTTGGGCTATATGACCTTGTATAAAAACCGGAAACAATCATTATAAAATTGAATACCCTCCCGCCCAAGAACGATTTTTATTTTTCAGGTTTTTGTGTATTTTAGACATAGTGTCCCTCTAGCTTCTGATAGCCTAGATCTCATTATATAGAACAGGATGGACCAAATTTCAAACAGATCTGAGTGTTTCTCCTCTAGAGTGTTCAGATGGTAGTCATGTACCACTACTCGCATTAAGAGTTGGTTCCTTGGGGCTAGAGAGATGGCTCAGTGGTTAAGAGCACCAACTACTCTTACAGAGGATTCGGGTTTGATTTCCAGCACCCACATGGAGGCTAAGAACTGCCTTTCAGCCTTTAATCCCAGCACTTGAGAGGCAGAGAAAGGTGAATCTCTATGGCCTGGTTTACAAAGTGAACTCCAGGCCAGATGGGGCTATAGGGAGACCCTGTCTCAAAAAATAGATTGTTCCTTATCCTCAGAGGTCAACTAAGTCCCAGGGGACTATGCATGGAGGCATTGCTTGAAATGCCCTGCAAATGTGAGTCATCAGTCTTCTTGTGCAGGGAGTTCTTGGAGATTCACTAATGGGACTTCAGCTAGTGTCGATTCTATAAAGAGGAAAGTCTGTTCATGTTTCTTTTATTATTATTATTATTTATTTTTGTATGTGTATGAATGTATTGTCTGCCTGCAGGTCTGTGCACCCGTGTCGTGCAATGCCGCGGAGGTCAGAAGAGGGTCTCGGATTCCCCTGGAACTGGAGTTCTCCTGGAACTGGAGTTACAGACAGTTCTTAGCCGCCATGTGGGTGCTGGGGATCGAACCCGGGTCCTCTGCAAGAGCGTCGGTGCTCTTAACTGGTAGGCTATCTCTCAAGCCCCCCTGTTCATGTTTCTAAAAGGAAAGCCTGCTCTAGCAAGACCTGACCTTGTCCTGGAGTGGATAAAACTGGTAAATAAAAAGCCAAAAGGAGCCAGGGGCTCTCCACCAACCCCCTTCCAAAACCTGATTTAAGGATGAGGACCAAATCCTCACTGACCTTGAGAAAACAAAAAATCTTGGTTAATCTGGGCTAACTGTGTGGACTTAAACATCCAAAAGGAAAGTATAACCATAAATAAATAAATAGTAAAGCCAGAGAAATTGTACTTCAGATATAAAACTTGAGATCTTAGTAAAAAGACAAAAAATTATAAAAAAGAGCACAGTTGTTTTGCTTGTCTTACTGGCAAATGCAGCTACCCTGTGGCTGCCACTGCTGCTTTTATCATTCTTCAAAGATGTGAGATAAAGCTTTTCAACCTTCCAGTGTGGACCGAAGACTCATAGCTCTCCAAGAATCCTCCAAAACTTCAGTGCCAGGTGGGGACTGCTGAGACATCCAGCTTGTGGACTGAGCTACTACTGGGGTTTCAGCCTATTAGAGTATAGACTCCCATTGCTGGACAACCCAGGCTGTATCACAGAGACTGACCAGTACAGAAAGATCAAGACAGGACGGGGTGCTTACTGGACTTCATTTGGTGACCATGGGAAGGGAAAACCCCAGTGTGGAGCACAAGGGCAGAACTGATGATTGTTTGGGCTTGCCAAGGAGAAGCCTTCAAACATGGCATCTTTCAGCCTAATAAAGAAAAACAGTCATAAGCTGAGGATGCTAAAGTTTATGATATATGTGGCATGCATATATGCATATTTTGGAGTGATGCAAATTGGAAGGACTAACAACACCACCACCATCAACAACAACAACAACAACCATACTGGGTCAAAGAACTGAGTGAAATGGTGAACTTCTGCTCGAAACAGTAAACTTCTGCATCGAGAATTTTGAGACAGACTGAGAAAAAGATGAAAAACATGTTTGGCAGAATGCATGAACTCTGGTGGGGTGGGGGGTGGGGGGCACCGGTCTAGATTTGATTGAAAATTTTGTATGAAATGCACAAAGCTTCAATAATTGGCTTAAAAAGAGTAACTTCTGGGGGCTGGAGAGATAGCCTAGTGGTTAAGAGCACCAACTGCTCTTGCAGAGGACCTGGATTTGATCCCCAGCATCCACATGGCGGCTAAGAACCGTCTGTAACTCCAATTCCAGGAGAACTCCAGTTTCAGGGGAATCCGACCTCCGCAGTATTGCACGACACAGGTGCACATACCTACATGCAGACAGTACATTCATACGCATACAAAAATAAGTAAAATAAAATAATAATAATTAATAAATAAAAAATTTTGAAAAAAGTAACTTCTTGATACAGATATTTTAACATTGTGTGTATGTGTGTGTGTGTGTGTGTGTGAGAGAGAGAGAGAGAGAGAGAGAGAGAGAGAGAGAGAGAGAGAGAGGGAGAGAGAGAGCTCAGTGATTGTAGGCAAGAGCCCCAAAGCCCTACACCTTGAGTTCAGTTCTTGGAACCCACTAGGTAGAAAGAGAGAATCAACTCCAACAACATGTCCTGTGACATGTACATGGGTAATTTGGCATATACACTGACCACATCTCTCACATAAAAGAAATACAGTTAAGTCTAAAATTTTATTTATGGAGAGATGGTTCAGGACTTAAGACCACCTGATGCTCTTGTAGAGGATCTTTCTTCAATTCCAAGTACTCAAGTGGTGGCCAATAACTGTGTCCAATTATATTCCAGTGGATTGGTACCCACATCCAACATCTGCGGGTTTTTTTTTTTTATTAAGTAAAATTTTTATATGCAATAAAGGCATGTGTGAAAAATAAAAATAAATTATTTTAATTTACTTACTTATTATGCATGTGTGTGCATGTGTGCACACACACCATTTGTTTGTAGACATGTAAGTTCTACAATACTGGTAGAGTTAGAAAGCTCTTAGGGTTAATCTAAATCAAAATAAATTTTGCTGAGAATTCAGAAGACTAGAATACTGTCAGATATACTCAGATGAGAACTACACTAAGAAGTGAACAACGAGACATCCTTGGGCTTTTTCAGGTGTTGCACATGCTGTCATAAGTGCTGTGGGTTTATATGTGCAATTTCCCTGTGGTGTCAAATAGTACAGTTGCCATGCATTCATCTAATACTTCATACAATAATTCTGGCCTTCTTCCACAATGATCTCTGAGTCTTGTGAAAAAAAGGTATAATGTAAGTGTCCCATTTAGGGCTGAGTACTACACAGTCTATTTTTCTCAGCATGTTGACAATTTGAAATTCAAGCCAGACAGGAGCCAACAACAGATGTGGAGACAGGAAAACCTTGGCCTAGCTGAAGATCTGTTCGCTTTTGATCTATGTTGGGAGATAGTAAGTTCTCCCCAGTTGCATGAGGCATGGTAGTTGGACCAGAATCTGAGGGATAGACCCACACCCAAGAGCCCTTAGGAAAGTCAGACAGGGTTCATTGAGCCTTTAAAAAGATAACAGATGACAAGAAGTCAGTCACAAGGTGTTAGTAGTTGGGAGTTAAAGGGTGAAAGGGTTGTTAGTACGATCAAAATACACAGTGAAAAATGTTTGAGGGGCTGGAGAGATGGCTCAGCAGTTAAGAACACCGACTGCTCTTGCAGAGGACCAGGGTTTGATTGCCAGCACCCACATGGCAGCTAAGAACTGTCTTTAACTCCAGTTCCAGGGGAATCTGACACCCTCTTCTGACCTCAGCTGCATTGCCCGACACAGGTGCACCAACCTACATGCAGACAGTACACTCATACAAATAAGAAAAAAAAAAAAAAAGAAAGAAAATGAAAAAAAATTTTAAATCTGTTTGAATCAATAAATTTAAAATAATGGATCTCTATTCTTTCCTAGAAAATTATGTCTATATATTTGTCTTTGTTTTGAAACTGTGATTACAGCTATACTAAAAAACAATAATAGACTAATTAATTTAATTGTAGATCTCATGAGATTATTCCATTCTACCTACGACATGGGCATTGTTGTCTGTTTTATCAGGGTTGGTAATATTCTAGAGCAAAAGGCACTGTAAAACAACGGGAAAAATATGCAATTTAGCCCGAGAAGGAGAAACCAAAAAGTCAGAAGGATGGTGTGATTCTTCAAGATGATCTCCAAAATAAAAGAATTGCTGCACATTACAAAGAGATAGTAGAAAATAAGCCAAGAGAACTTTCAGGAATCAGTAATACCAATGACAAGCCTGAAGGCTTAGAACTGGTTACTCAATGGTTTTCCCTTGAAGAGAAAGAACTAATGGGCACCTTCTTAATGCAGAATCTCTATGAGAAGAGCTTTCCTGGGTTGATCAATGCAGGCATGATTCACAGAGCTTATGTAATGCTGAACATGACAGCACCATGTTGCACTATCCTATTGATCCTGATTTTGCAAAATGATGAAAGCAAGGGCTATTGGTTCATGAAGATTTTGATTGATATTCCATAGGTATGCCTGGGAAAGAATGTCTCATGACAAGGCTGTGTGAATCTGAGTGTGAAGCCTAAACTACATTGGAGATGCTATGATGTTGGTGATACCAGTAATGAGAATATCTTCCAAATAATAGCATGTAATAGCGTAACCCAAAATACAGTCCCCATGCACTGCAAATGGCAAAGCTATATGGACAGGCCTGGACAAGCCCATTGGGGATGACACTGTGACAATACATGCTCTACAATCCAAGACACAGTGCTACAGGGCCTAGTGATTGGCCTGCAGGTTTCAGTGTTGCCTCATTCAAATATCCTCTTGCTATTCACCCACTCTTCTATTTTGCAGTGAGAAAATTTCATTTGTATACCTGTGTGTTGGAAATACATACATTTATTTTATTTTATGTGGGCATACAAATTTGTTGAATCGGGAAGAAACTTTAAACTCTTGAACAGTACTGGAACAGCTAAGTCTGTTGTGATTAATGGAGATGGATTGGGTGCATTTTTCATTATGAGATTAAACTTGAACATTTTTTGGAGACTAGGGGTGGATTATGATATAAAGTAATTCATTTTAGTATTAAGTTGACAAGCCATGGCCTTATGATATTAATTAATCTTCATTTTCAACTTGATTAGATTTAGAGTCATCTATATTGGCAAAGCACACTTCTGGACACATCTATGAGTGAAACAGAGAATATAATGAGTGTATTAGGTCCACCCTAATTATACACAGCAGTATCCCATGGGGTAGGTACACAACTGAAATATAAGTAGAACAAAGAAACGCTATGTGGCATGGGAATATATATGTATTAGCTGGTTAAATACATTGGAAGGATTCCCATTGTGTCTCCTGGCTATGATGGACTCAATTTAGTATTGCATTTTTAGACAAAACTATATATTTTTTCATTCATTTACAAAGTACTTGAAAGTTTTTTCAAAATTTAATGTAAAGTAATATCACATATAAAATATATGTTGATCTTAGTTTTAAGTCAGTCACTGTCATTCTTCAAGGTGAATAGATTTATTATTTCAGATTCTAGATTATATTTAAAGCTAGTCACAAAGGAGAAAGAAATTGATCAAAGACAGGTACTAGTCTTATTGTCAGAAAATGATTGTTTAACAACAAGGCAAAAGCAGAAAATTTCTGGGTTTAAAACAATAAAAACCACTAAGTTGATAGTTGGGGAGTTTTTAAGTTTAATTTGCTATCACTGGCAATTCTGCCACTGATATAGAAATTTAGCCAAAGGCTTTCCTTTTAAATAAGTTCCCTGACTGTCCTTCCTTTGGTCTGCCTGTCCATTGTATTTGAGGCCCAGATGAATTTATTTATAGCCATAATCTTTTCTTTGGAAATGGCTAAAGCTAATGGCATATCTACTGCACAGCACTGTAGTCCATCTCTCCTGGTTCCTCAGGGTACCTATCTCTCCACTGCACCGCATCAGTCCTTGGGATCTTAGAACAGAGATCATCCTTAAAATCCCATTTGTACCATTTGGATCAGGTCAGAAAGAGTAATAGCTCTCATCTTCTCAAAGTGATATTATTAATCCTGAACAGGTGAGCTCCTAGGTGCTTTCTTTAACCTACACATTTAGAAGGCAGAAGCTGCAGGGCTGTAATGAATAAACCTAAACAGAAGCCAGAAGCCTGCAGCACTACAGGAAATGATGGCAAGATTAAGCTGTCCTTTAGGCTTACACTTAAACTTTGTTTACACCACTAAATCAACAGTTTTAAGAAAACTTAAGAGAAATATTAAGAGATTCTCCATCTGATGAGAGTCAGAATGACATTCTTTATATCTAGTGGTGGCTGTATAAATATCAGAGCTAAATTATGTTCTAATTTGAAAATTCAAAAGGCTTGCTGGCATACTTGCTTTACTGTTTTGTCCTTTTACAAGTTTGTTTCAATATTTGACAAGGCAAAATAAGTACAAGCAGCCAAAGTAAAAGCAAACTCCTTTCCCTTATTTAGCAATCTCTGCATTTGTAAACTTAACATGTACTGATTCAGATGTATCTTTCTTTGTTCACTAGAAAAAGTGGCTCTTCTTTGTTACATATAGCTGGATTTTTAAATAGGATCCATTACTTTTTTACAATAGTTTAGATAATTTTTATTTTCTGTAGACTGCATATATTAGTAAGAATTATATTTTAAATACACAATATTGATCCTTTGTACATCTTAACTAGAAATATATTTTATAATTTGTATTTATTATTTTGTATTTTTAGTTTATGTGTTTGAGGGTTAAGACTCCATGTATGTAAGTTCACTCATTTCATGCACAGCTCATAGATGACGTAAGAGGGTATTGGAATCCCTGGAACTTGGGTTACTACAGTTAACTGCATTGTGGGTGCATGAATTTGAAATCAGGTCATCTGCAGGAGCAGCAATTGTTCTTAACTACTGAGCCATTACTCATTCCCCCCAAATATGTTCATTTGAACATCTTCCTTCAGTGTTCAGTGTGTCATCAGGATATGTTGTTTAATAAATACACACGTGCAGGGTATTGGTGAAAATGTTTAGAATTGTTTAGCTAAAACTTTTCATTATATTGAACACATTCAAAATTAAAAGAAGTAAAGCTATTTGCCTTAGATTCTCAATTGTTGTTCTGATTAGGGAAATGACACTGCATTATTTTGGTCATGGAAAAAAATACACTTTTTATAGTGTTCTCATGACACATGAATCATGACATCAGATTTTCCAAAATTATCAATTATGATGGTCAGGTGTATTTTATAAACTGTAGAGTATCTTCAAAACTTATGTTATTAACTTTATTAGAAATAAATATAGATGGATAAATGTAAAGAATAAAAATGAATCCAATAAATTCTATATAATGATAAAAATACTGAGATTGAATGATTTAGTTATCATTATCATCTCTGTATCATTTATTCCAATATGTGTAAATGTGAATTACAATATTATATATTTAGAATACACATGGGAATACATTATATTTCAATACTTCTCTTTATAATAATGATAACCAAATGAGAATTATTTTATATATAAAACACTGAAATTAAGTTGTATTTTCTTTTTTTAAATTTTTTAATTTATTTTTGTATGTGTATGAATGTACTATCTGCATGTAGGATTGTGCATCTGTGTCATGCAATGTGCAATGCCGCAGAGGTCAGAAGAAGGTTTCGGATTCCCCTGGAACTGGAGTTCTCCTGGAATTGGAGTTACAGACGGTTCTTAGCCTCCATATGGATGCTGGGGAGCGAACCCAGGTCCTCTGAAAGAGCAGTCAGTGTTCTTAACCTCCAAGCTATCTCTCCAGCCCCAAGTTGTATTTTCTAAGACTTAATGTTGACTCTACAACTTGATATCCCAAACCATGTATATATCAAGTTGTAGAGTCAACATTAAATCTTAGAAAATACAACTTAAAGGTCCCATTGCAAAGTATGACAATATGCTGTGACTTTTGCTCTTAAATCATAGAAAGTATAATAATGATGAAAGCATAACTTTTTTAGAATGCTGCTTAAAATAGTACCAAGAATGCTGAAATACTCTTAATAAGTGTGAGCTATTATCATTGTGGCATTAACATTACAATATACTTGTTTAACAAACTTTTATACCTCATCAGGGCTGGAGAGATGGATCAGTGGTTAAGAGCACCTACTGCTCTTGCAGAGTATCCAGGTTCAATTCCCAGCACCCACGTGGCAGCTAAGAACTATCTTTAACTCCAGTTCCAGGGAAATCTGATGTCCTCTTCTGACCTCCACGGCATTGTACAGCATGGGTGCACCAACCTACATGCAGACAGTGCACTCAACACATAAAAAAATAAAAAATAAATAAAAGTACCTCATCAAAAACTACACTAGCTCTTATGGACTTTTAATAATTATGACATTTGACCAAAAAAAAAAAATAAAAAAAAAAAAAAA
>VZQC01013591.1:6414571-6564331 GCA_009823505.1 Rhizomys pruinosus
AAAAAAAAAAAAAATAAAAAAAATAAAAAAAAAAAAAATAATTATGACATTTGTATTACTATTCCCAGTGAAAAGGGAAGAAATGAAAAAATAACACTATAAAGAAAATAACTCTCAGAATTAATATTGCTCAAATACCAATAAAAAACAGGTGGAAAATCTAGAAAGATACATTCTAAATAATTCAGCTATAAAAATATAGAAGTAGGTTATTAGTTACCTTTATCAGTAACTTTGGAAATGAAGCCAGATATTTCAACTAATTTTAAAGAAATAATTATGAGTTGTAAGACTTCAGCAAAAGAACATTAATAGTATTAAAGTAAAATGAGTTGAAGCTGATCAGAAAAGGACATTTTCATAAAAGTTAAGATATAAGAGTCTTAAACATAAAGTATGGATTTTCATCATATAAATACCATATATTCAATATTTTTATTTATTTTTTTGTTTTATGTGTATGAGTGTATTGCTTGTGTGCTTGTAAGTATGCTGTATGTCCAGTAATTCTGGTAGATCTCAGAAGAGAGGGTTGGATCCCATGGAACTAGATTTACAGATTGTTGTTAGTGTTCGAAGGTCAAACTCAGGTCCTCTGCAGGATTAGCCAATACTCTTAACAACAGATCCATCTCTCTAGCCCCTAATACTATGTATTTATAACATCATTATGTGTGCAGCAAAAGAGACCTAGAATTCCAGAAGATGCAGTGTTTCTGCTAAGGAAATGATCAACTCCGTGAAAGTCCTTACAATATTCAAAACTACAAAGTCCTTATAATTTATATGAGTCACTATTTTGCTGGTATGGTAGAAATACCATGACCAAAGGAACTTATGAAAGGGGAAGTTTATTTGAATTCACAGTTCCAAGGGAATTAGAGTCCATCATGGCAGGCAGGCATAGTGGCAGGAGGTGTGGAACAGGACCAGAAAGCAGACAAAGATTGGAGATTGCCAAAGCTTTTCAACTCTTGAAGCATGCCCCCAGTATTATTACTTCTTCCAGGATGGCCACACCTCCTAAGACATCACAAAATTGCGTGCCACCTGAGGACAAAAATGTCTGAATACTTGGACTGTATGGGAGACAGTCACTATCAAAACATCTGAATACTTGGACTGTATGGGAGACAGTTACCATCAAAACGTCTGAGTACTTGGACAGTATGGGAGACAGTCACCATCAAAATGTCTGATTACTTGGACTGTATGGGAGACAGTCATCATCAAAATGTCTGAATACTTGGACTGTATGGGTGACAGTCACCATCAAACTACGACATGATTCTTACAAATCACGTGATAGAATTCAAGTTCTGAAGGCCATTGAAAAATAGTATTTAATGGTATTTTTCCCTCTGCATTTACCATGCTGTATTTGTATTAAAGTACACTAGGTACTCTGTCTCATATATTGTTTCATTTCTCCATTTCTTTCCATTTAGACTATTTTGCGATAGGTAACTTCATATTGATATTAAGATTGTACAAGTTATTCTCTTTTTTAAATATTGTCTTGAATTTTACATATTCACTGCAATAAAAAGCAAAGTGAGGAAATACCACTATTACGTGAAAATACTTAATCCCTTTCCATTCTAAACACCTCGCCCTAACTTGATATGTCTGTTATTCATTTTGTTAAAATGTTTCATAACATCATATACTGAAAAAAATATTATTGAAAATTTATCTGGATAAAGTATGCACATCTGAAATTTAGCAGACTTTAAAAGTGAATATATTCATGCAAGCCTTTTCAAGAGTGTTGTTATTAGTTTTATTTTTAGTTCAATAAATCACTGATATTTATAGAATTGGTAAAATGGGGGTGTGAAGAAGGGTCAGTGGTTAAGAGCACTATTTGCTCTTTGGGAGGACCTGAATTTGAATACCAGCACACATATTGCTAATAACAACCTTCTATAACTGCAGTTCCAGGAGATCCAATGCTCTCTTCTAGTAATTGCAGGCATTACATGATATGAGTGCACTTCTATACATACAGGCAATGCACACATACAAATAAAGTAAAAGTAATGAAACATTTAAGAAAAATTTGCTAAAGTAGTTTAGGTCCCTTTTTATTATTTGTAAATATTTCCCAAATATCTAAAATGTGTAAATGTCCATAAGATAACCAGAGAAATTTGTCATAATTATATATTCTTAAATTTTTCTCTTGTTGCTAATATCTCTTCACCAAATTCTCCATCTAAAGCAAATAACATTGCTTACACAGTAACAATTTCAAAGGAGATGTCTGCCTCTGGTTTGGGCACAACTGCTTGCAAATTGGTTTTCCATGAAGGATGCTTGTAGTCACAAATTATCACTTATTGTTTAAAAAAAACAATGAAATGAAATGAAAACAAAACAAAACAAAAAAGCAGAGAAAGATGCAGAAAAGTTACAGCAGAATGCATGATCTGGGATGGGTAGGGGTGGGGTGGGGGGAAAGGAAGGGGATATATGCCTGAACTGAATTGGAAAATGATGTATGAAATACACAAAGCATCAATAAAAATAAAAAAGATACAAAAGATAGCCATGACAAAGCCTTCATGAATCATAACCAGGCTGAATTGGACTTCACAGCATACATGTCCTTGAATTGCCCTTGTTTCTGAATGTAACCCTTCTTTATATTTTTGTGGATAACCCAAACAAACTCATGTGCTGAATGAATGGAATTTGAGTAGAATAGGGTTTTTGTCACATCATCTGTCATTAATGAGCTATCTACAGTGAGTAGCTATCTCTTCCTGTCTCCAGGAAAAGTCCAAACAAACAGAAATGTTGAAATATCCTCTAAAAGTAGTGTGAAACAGAAAATTATTCAAAGTTAATAGTACATTAGTGAATAAAATCCACTTTGTTATATGACATACTTTTATGTTCATAATATTCTCTAATTCATAGAGTTGTAAATTTATTCAAAAAAATAATAAAAGGCAGCAACCTATGATATTGTGCTAGTTAACAAATTCATTAAGCATTTTACTCATTCCAATGTTTATAAAATTTATTCTTACTTAGTGGCATAATCCAATATTTAACAAACAAATTTTTCAAAAAGAAAAAGAGATTAGAATAATTTAGCTAAGGAAGCAGAGAAAAAAGATAACAACTGCACATGGGTGTTAGTAGCAAGTGCAAGTCCACATGACTTTAAAATTCCAGCAGAAACACAAGGGCGGAGTCTTAAATTGGACTGATAAAATCTTAGTGAGAAACTAAACCTAACTGGTACCTAGACATGTTGTAATCTCAGCAGCTTTTATATGACAGAAACAGGAGGATAATAGAGCCCAGACTGGGCTATATAACAAGAACTTCAGCTCATCTTCAAAAACAAAACAGAACAAAACAACTTCAGCCAAAAATTTAAATGGAAAACAAATGCAGATACTAATGGAAAGACTAAAACTGAGCAACATTTTAAGAAACACACAATTCAGAAGTACCTAACCATAATGAAGAATGTAATTCAAATTTAGTAGGAAAATATAAGCCTCAAAAATGTTAAGAAAATTTGATAGATTTTTAAATGTATTATTATTATTATTATTATTATTATTATTATTATTTTGGTCTTTTTGAGACAGGGTCTCCCTGTAGCCCCAGCTGTCCTGGAACTCACTCTGTAGACCAGGCTGGCCTTGAACTCACAAAGATCCGCCTGCCTCTGCCTCCCACGTGCTAGGATTAAAGGTGTGCGCCAACACACCCGGCCTATTTTTTATGTGTATGAATGTATTTCCTGAACACTCAAGTCTTGCAATGTTCACAGAGGTCAGAAGAAGAAGTTGGATCCCCCTGGAACTGGAGTTACAGATAGTTGTTAGCTGCCACGTGGGAGGAAGGAATCAAACTCAATCCTCTGCAAGGGCAGCCATGCCTCTTAACCACTGAGCCATCACTCAACCCCCCAAAAAATTGATAGATTAACTAAAATTAAAAATTCAGTTCAATGAGTAAGTAATTGATTATAACAAGAGCCAAACATTATGTTGAATTGCCGGAACTGGTCAACAGAAATCAAAGGAACTGGTCAACAGAAATTAAAGCTGTTTTTAAGAAGATCTGTCTAACATAAACTGTCAAAAATACTAAGGAAATTTTACAGACGTACATTCACAAGTGATTTCTTCATTTTTTTCTGCTACTAGTAGACATATGCAGTTCTAAACACATCAATAATATATTTGTACTAGATATGCAAAGAATCATACATCACTGACAATTCTAGGTAACATTTTTAAGGAGGCATGAAACATTAACAAGGGAATAAACAGTGTTCTGAAATCAGTTGCATATTTTCCAATCATTGTAATATTTATAAAAATTACATTTTGGTCACAGTTCAATATAATTCTAATCCTAATAAAAATGTAATTTAGAAGACTTCTAATACAATAAACTGTGATATATTATTTAAGATTTTCCACCTTTAAAATAAATGTCATCTCAGAATACTGGACGCTCCTCTCTCTCTCTCTCTCTCTCTCTCTCTCTCTCTCTCTCCCTGCTCTCTTTCCTCTACTCCATCTATCTTCTCAGTCTCTCAATTTAACTTCCTTAATAATGTATTGTGACATTTCTCATTTACATATTCAGGTGAAGGAAGAAAACAGGGAGTCTGGCCAACAAGTAGCTAGGATATTAAGTCATAGACTGCCCAGTTAGAATAAGCCCCAAACTGAGAAAATGTGGTGGCATTTCTTGTTGAAGCCATAGAAAGGATTTTTCTTTTTCTGAGACAAAGTACTCCTTACTAATTACATAAAGACCAGTGGGGATATTGTGCCAAATCTTGCGTGGAAAATGTTTCCATCATC
Source organism: Rhizomys pruinosus (assembly GCA_009823505.1). Lineage (NCBI taxonomy): Eukaryota > Metazoa > Chordata > Mammalia > Rodentia > Spalacidae > Rhizomys > Rhizomys pruinosus. Next base: position 6,419,416 of record VZQC01013591.1, read on the forward strand.
CCTCTCTTCAGTTGTAGATGTAAAGGAAAAAAAAAGCAATAATAATGATGATGCTGAACTGTTTGGATCAGAAAATGAAAGATTCAGTGACTGATTTATCTTTCATCTATGAATAATACACATCCATTTCTTACAGATTTAAGAAGAAAAACTTGAAAGATATGGAGAAGTAGAATGCTTACCTGTTTTTATGTATTTATGTGTTATTACATTTTCTACTTTTTAATTGCACATACTTTAAATATACAAACGCAAGAAAATAATAGTTTCAGAAATATCTCTGCAGAGACAAGAGGCTGCAAGAGTCTTATGCTTATTCCTTAATAGGACACCAATTTCAAAACTTTCCCTTCCAAGGCTCAAGTATCATTGCAGCAGAGGTGATGAAAAGATTGTAAGAGCCAGAGGAGGTAGATAACTACGAAGAAAAAGGGTCTTCCATACAGCTGCTCAGTTACTCATATGAACTTGTAGCAATGTTAACAGTATGCACGTTCCTTATGAAATCTCAACCAGCCAAAAAACCATCATACTCATCTGGAAGTGCATTAGACATCCTTACTCTAGGGAAATTTTGGCAATTGATGGCTGCTTAAAAGTGGACAGAAAATGTCTTACAATGATGAGAATCTTGGTGGGTCCAGTGGATGGACCCCTAAACTGAAAGGCATTTGGGGACACAAATAGGACTTTAAATATGAAATATATGAATGAACACTACATTGGATAAATTAGGGAACTGTCAGTGGGAAAAGTGGTGGATGGTGTGGATCTAAATACCATCAACACATATTGTATGAAAAACGCAAAAATTCAATAAAATAATACAAATATTTCTCATAAAAGTGTACTGATCAAAGAATTCTAGGACCACTGAATTACATAATGAGGTCTTTTGGTAGAAAGGTATAATTTTTCAAGCTTTTCACACATCACTCTTTTCCTTTGAAACTACCAATAAAATAGTAATGAAAAATGTTATCCATGCATTCTATGAAGTAGGCTAAAATAGCTACTGCTAAATTCTAAAAGGGTTGAAGTGTGATTATATTCACTTCTAAATCTCAAATCAAAGTTAATTGCAAGGTAAAGATAAAGTGTAAATTGCAATTCCTTGAATCTTTTTAGGATTAACAGCTACACATTAAGATTAAAATGTGCATAGATGTCGCTCAAGAAGAAATAAGAAGGGAAATAGAGTTTTGTTTTAATGTTATTCTTTTCATTTTTAATTATCTTTCAGAATAATATATTTCTGTTTTATTTCATAAAATTTCTTCAAGGTCTTTGAACTTAAGAAAAAACCATCAAGTACCAAATATCCCTTTATCTTCTAAGAACTGGTAAGAAACTTGGTAGACTTTATGTAAATAATAAACAGATTTTCAACCATAACCATGTCCTTAAAACTCCAAACTCTAAATAAATGAAGAGAAGAATTAATAGAAATTTCTTCTGGAGAAACATGAAGCTTTAGAGACACTATGAAGGAAGAAATTGAAAAGGCTTGCTCCTGTGAAAGAAAGGAATAGGGTGAACTAGCAAGCGCTTGACTTCCCTGATCATAAAGATTAGCAAGTAGCCGAGATAAATAGACTAAGGTTCATAACACAAGCGTGGACATTTTATCCCCACCTAATATGGGGCAAAGAGAGTTGTTGTGAGGAGATGAAGAGGAAAACAATCCTAGGTTCAGCAACACAAAGGACCTGAGACCAATGTTTAAATTTGGGGCACTCCTGGAAATTTCTAGAAACAGTTTATCAGAAAATATTAATTTTCTTTAAAAAAAAGATTTACATTATACTGTCATCATAAAGGGTCAAATGTCACTCAAAATTGTTTCCATATTATTTGATTTTATTTCTGTGTGGTGTGACATTTAAGAGGTCAAAAGGAGACCCTAGGAAATGAATTGCATGGTGGAAGTGCAATTGAAGTAGTTTCCACACACCACCACAACGTTAAAGGTGAAAAACCAGAAAAGGGTAAGTGAGGTCTGCATATCTGAGCATTACACTGACACAAAATGCAAGAAAAAAAAAAAGTATTGTCATGTATAAGTATCGGGGAAACTTGTAGATCTTTCCACAGCTGATTAATAAATAAATAAACTAGAATTGCAACTAATTTTTTTTTCAATTTCTATTGTACATTTGTACATTTTATACAGTGGCTTATTATTAAATGTAACCCACATAGCCAACCCCCCCATCAGAACTCATGTTAAATCATCCATGTTAAATCCTATCCAGTGAAGCTTTTGAACCCAGATGTCATTCCATTCGGTGCAAATTCATCCACTGGAATCTAGTCAACGTATCTAGAAATCTTAAGACAACTCTTCATTATCCAGAAGTAGTAAGTTTATAGTAGTTCTCAGACCAGGGCTGGCCCACCAAACATTTCTCTTATTCCACTCTGAGGCTTTATCTGAGGGCATGGATCCTGTTCTGAGGCCAATATCCTCACAAGTTGATATGTTCATGTGTCTAGTAGTCAGCCTCTGCTTCCCTCCTTTCATGCAGCAACCCCTCTTCTCTAATAGTCCCTTAGGTATGGGTGGGTGATGGTTAATATAGGACTCCTATCGAGGGATAAGCACCTCTGCAGAGTTTCCAGTCTTTGAAAAACCTTGGCCATGTGTAACCTTCCCTGTGCATTGCACTCTTACAATAAGGAAGCTTCACTGACAAGAACTGAGGGATGCATTCATTTTCTCTCTGCCGCTCATTCCTGTGTTCCATGATGTGTCTCCTAGAACTGGACATTGTTCAGATGTATATTTTCTGTGCCTGACCAGTTGGGCATTCTGTACTGCCCTTTATCTATTGCAAAAAGAAAATTCCTTGATGAGTACAGTCTGCTTGTCACTGAATATAAATTCCATATTAAGGTATGGTGAAAATTTTCATTTGTCTAGAGATTTGACAGAGATAGGATTTTCTCTAGGATCTATGCCCTCTCCAGCTATGTGCATTTGGCTGAATTTATAGTGTCACCCATCAGTTCACTCCCATTGAGGGAGTTTCAAGTCCAATTAGATTGCTGTTGATTATCCCCCAGATAACTCTGCCACAACTGTACCAATAGAGGTAGTCTTATGTGCAGGTCATTATGGTTATTAGGCTTTAGGGCTGGGTTGGACCATTGATTGGTTTTCTTCCTTAGCAGTGTTCATATCATCCAGCATTTTGGCTGCTAAACTTCAGGAAGGGTTCCCGGTCAGTTCCTGCTCCATTATTCCAAGTCTTACTTATTTATAATGCTTTTATTGATGTTTTGTCTATTTCAGACATCATTTCTCAGTTCGGTTTAGACATAGTCCCCTTTCCCTTCCCCCCACCCCACCTCAGATCATGCATTCTGCCATAACTGTCCAGGATCTTTCTCACAGTCTTTCTTATGTTTAGGAATTCACATTTCATCCCTTAATTTTATATTACTCTAAAATATGAATACATACTATCCACTCATATACAGTAGTTACAGAGTCTGAAAGTAAGTGGTGGATCAATTCTAGAGTCCATTAAGAGATTTACATTATAACAACATAGTTGCTTTCAGATAAACAGAAATATAACAATAGTGTTTTTCAGTTTGCCTTTCATCTGGTGATTTGGTGAGAGGATCCACTAATGAGGGAGACCATTCGCTGCTTGTTTTTCTGGGACTGTGTTACTTCACTTAGCATAATGGCTTCCAGTTCCATCCATTTACCTGCAAAGTTCATGATGTCATCTTTCTTCAACACTGAGTAGTACTGAGTAGATGTACCACATTTTTGTCATCCACGCAGCAGTTGGGCATTTGGGTTGGTTCCAGATCCTCAATATTGGGAAGAGAGCTACAATAAACATGGATGAGCATGTATCTTTGCATTAGGATGAATCTTGTGGGTATATACCCAGAAGTGGTATGGCTGGTCAGGTGGTAGGCTCATTTTGAGTCTTTTAAGGGTTCACCACACTGCTTTCTATAATGGTTGTACAAGTTTACATTCCCACCAGCAGTGGATGAGTGATCCCCTTTCCCCATAACCTCTCCAGCATTTGGTGTCTTTTGTGTTCTTGAACTTAGCCAGTCATATTGGAGTGATGTGATATCGGAGAGTGGTTTTAATTAGCATTTCCATAATTATTAGTGGTGTTGAACACTTTTTAACATGTTTCTCAGCCATCTTTACTTTCTCACTGGTGAAGTCTCTGTTCACCTCTTTACTCCATCTTTTGAGTAGGTCATTTGTTTTCTTCTTTGTTTTTTGAGTAGTCTATATATTTTTTATGTTAATGCTCTGTTAGATGAATCACTGGTGAAGATTTCCTCCCACTCTGTGGGTTTTCTCTTCACTTCTTTGATTGTTTCTTTGGCTGTTCAGAAGCTTTTGAGTTTGATGAGGTCCTGTTTGTTGACTGTTGACCTTATTTCCTGTGGACATGCTTTCTGATTTAGAAAGTCTTTTCCTACACCTATGTCTTGTAGGTTGTTACCAACTTTTTCTTCTACCTCTTTCAGAGTTTCAGGTTTTACAATGAGATCTTTGATCAACTTGGAGTTGATTTTTGTACAGGGTGAGAGGTAGGGGTTTAATTTTGATCTTATACAAATGGTGATCCAGTTTTGCCAGCACCATTTGCTGAAGATGCTATCCTTTCTCCACTGAGATTTTTTTGCTCCTTTGTCAAATATGAGGTGGCTGAAGTTCTATGAGCTCAAGTTTGGAGCTTCAATTTTGTTTCACTGGTCAATGGGTCTGTTTTTGTGCCAGTACCAGGCTGTCTTTATGACTATGGCACTGTAAAATAGCTTGAAGCCTGGTAGATCAATCCCCCCTGTATTGCATTTTTCACTCAGCTTTAGCCATTCGGGGGGTCTTTTGTTTTTATAAGTCTTGTTTTTTTTTAAGTATTATATCCTTTCCTGAGCAATAGGGCTTTATTTTCTAATTGAGCACTTTTAAAGTGTATCTGAGCCATTTTACTTTTTTAGTATTTTAATTGATTTTTGTGGATTTCATACAATAACTCTTAATCATATTTAAAGCCTCCTTCTCTCTCTGTATCCCCCCATAGCCAGCTCACAAACTTCATAGACTTTATCATGTATGCTAAGACATATTGAGTTATGTTTGTGTGCCCGGATGTCCCTTGGGAAACACTGGAGCCTTACTGACTTTCAAATCATAGCATAAACTGTACACCAGATTTCAATTTATTAAGAATGAGAGTGGACAATGCAATAGAAATCAATGTCCTTGATTTTACTGAGTTAAGCCATTCTCATGACATAAATGCCTGGTTAAAAATGTAAACTGGAGGGGGCTAGAGAGATGGTCTAGTGGTTAAGAGCGCTGGCCCCTCTTGCAGAGGACCCAGGTTCGATCCCCAACACCCACATGGCGGCTGAGAACCGTCTGTAACTCCAATTCCAGGAGAACTCAAGTTCAGGGGAATCCGACACCCTCTTCTGACCTCCGCAGCATTGCATGACACGGGTGCACAAACCTACATGCAGACAGTACATTCATACACATAAAAAATAAATAAATAAAATAAAAAATAAAAATAAATGTAAACTGGAGAAATTTAGTGGGAATCAATTTTCCTATTCTTTCAAGCTTCATGTATTCACAGAAATGTTCCAATTTGAAGAATTTAACCTGATATATAATGGAATGAAATAAATGAAATATTATCACTTGATAAACCTGCAATTTTCTTTGGAAAGAGATAGAGGAGCTAGAAACCACTCTTTTTTTCCAATGTTTTTTTCCAGTAAATACAACTGATGGCACAGCAGTAATCTCCACATTTTCTCAATATAACATAAATCGTAAGTTGGCAAGCTAACCAGCAAATTCTCATTAATAACTGAATCAGTGGCAAATGCTTGTCAATATAAGTAGGCAGTGTAAATATATAAATTTTCTTGTTTTCCCCATTTTTAAACTGAGTTTTTGCAAATTTCAATTTTATCATATTTAGATTACCCAATTTATACCTATCATACAACCTCCACCTAAACTTCATCACAAACACACACACACACACACACACACACACACACACACACCACCCAGTAAGACCTATAGTATCAAATTTATCTCTACAAATGTACTACACTCGAAACCATCCACTGGAGCCAGGATAACTTACCAAGAGTCAAATCCCCTAAAATAAATCCTTTAAAGATGGTTCCTCAGGCAGGTTTGGGGATTCTTAGCTCCCTACAATTATGCTGCGATATTGCATGGCTTGATGTTACATGTTCTTCTGCACAGTGTCACTATTGCTGTGGTTCGGATAACTGACTTCTGTGTTGCATGGGGAAATCTGTTTCCTTGTTGTCATCTAACACTGTTGGTTTTTACAGTATTTCTGTCATCTCTTCTATAATTATGGCAGAGCCTTGGAAGTTAGAAATTTTATATATGTCCAAATCAGGGATAATAATTCTGCAGTCTTTTATTTTATGCACATTGTCCAGTTGTGGGTTTCTGTGTTAATCACCATCTAATGCATAAGGAAGCTTCTCTGGTATCAGTTGAGAGAGTTATTGATCTGTGGGTATAAAATTAAAGCAATTACTTTAATACTGTGTCTATGTAGCAGAATATTAGTATTGGTATAAGCCCCATAGCTTGTGGCCTGTTTAATCCCATGTTTCTAGGCCTGATATCGAATTGTTTATTTAAATTTTACATCAACCTTTCTGAAGTAGTCCTCTGGGGTTTTGTAAAAGTTTATGTGTTTTTTTAGCACTACATATATTTTGATAAAATATTTTTAATGATTTAAGTGCAATTTATTAATTTAACACCTCAAACTTTAAGTGACCTTATGTACTGTTTTATTTCTTTTTTAATTTTTGATACAAATATTTATCCAAATTGTTTTGATCATGTTCAGAGCCACTCCACAATATCTACCCTCATTTAAACACTTTCCACCCTTCCGCCAGGATTTCATGTCTTCTTAGCAAATGAAAAAAAAAAAAAAAACAACAAAAAAAAACCATTACTTTTATGCAACCTATCTGAACAGGATGCCAGTGAGAGCATATCCCATTTCAGTGTTAGAGAACTAAAATCCTTTCCCACGATTGTGCCAAGTTAAGAGGTGACTCCCTTTCCTTTGTACATGGTTTTGGATGAGAATGCACTGAGTTTTCTTGGGATAGAATCTTCACACTTGTTTTCTTCATCATTTTAATGCTGCTTGGGATTGTCAGTAAGGATTTTTCTCTCACTTAGAGATCAGAAACCCTATGGTTTCCTCAATTATTCATAGCTCAAGTGCATGCAAGGTTATGGTTTGAGTGCTTAAGAGCATAACTTAAAAAATATTAAAAGTTTGTAAATTTCATACAATATATCAGGATCATATTTAGACCTGTTCACATATCTGTAACTCTTATTGGTCCGATGAGTTAGCATGTATAATAAAACCTACTGTGTCTAATTTATGCCTCCAAATACCCTTTGGAGTGCATCCATCCACTGCTGGTTAACCTATCTCGTATCACGCCCCCCAAAAGAAGATACAATCTCCCTCAGGCTGAAGCTATTAATTGTTACTGTAACATCAATTAGGTCATCTCAATAATGAATTATTTGCATAAGTTCAGGAATATTCATTCTGTAATTATTGATGCACAAAATCTTTTAGTGATGTCCTCTTTCTCTTAAGTCAATTTCTTATGACTGGAGGAAGAATTCAGGTGTGCAGTTGGGCTACCATCATTTGTCCAGTGGATTTTCCTTCCTGCACCATGGAGGTTAACTTGTGGTTCTCAAATTCACCCTGGATATTAGCTGATAACTGTTCTGTAACCTTATATTCACACAAATCACCTACTATTGTTTTTCTACAGTGAAACACTAAAACCTTCCAAAGAGTTTATATTTCCTAAGTGAAACATGATGGCCTTCTCTTTCTTGGACATGGTAAAGGTTTCCATCATAATATCAGTAAATTTCATGACAACTAAATATTTGTTTATCAATGTATCTCAACTAGAGTAAATCATCATGATTTTTTCATATTGCTATTTTTATGAACAGGCTGTCTACTCTCCCATAACCTCAGCAGATTTCCTATATTCTGTGATGTTAAGGCCTATTGAGCCCAGTATATATTTCCAAATACCCTAAGTGTGAGTTCCCCCACTGAAGCCTGTTTAACCTTTATATTCCTTAACAAAACCAATTCTCCCTCTCCCAGTGGACATTGGTTGTCAATAGTTTCTGAGCTAAGATCAGGGCTTCTTATCCATTTCTCTATTTTCTATTATGACCTTGCATGTGTTTTGTGCATATTGTTACTATCGCTCTAATTCCATGTGAACAATTTCCGAACTCCCTGGAAATGTTTCCTTGTGGTCATCCATCACCCCTGGCCCTTACATTCTTTCTTCCCCACCTTTGCAATTGACATTGATTCTTAAATTTAAAAAACAAAGGATGGAATGGGAATGGATGATGAATTTGGGAAAGATATATGAACATGATTACAATACACTATATGAAATTCTGGAATCAATAAAAATAATAATTTAAAACTATTATACGCTAAAGAATAAAAGTACTATAGATGAATGAAAAGAAAGTTCCTCAATGTTGGGGAGAGGGTTCAACTATGTAGAGTAAATCCTGCACTAGTAGAGGACCAGGGTTTAGTTCCCAGCATCCAAGTGCAGTTTCTGACAACACCCTATTACTCCAGCTCCCTAGGTCAGATGTTTTCTTCAGGCCTCCACATGCATCCATACTCATGACCACAAACACAAATGTAAACACATAAATCACACTTACACACACACACACACACACACACACATATATATATATATTAGAAAAAAAAAAAATATATATATATATATATTAGAAATAACAAATTATTTTCTATTTGTTTGAGTTGTGGAAAGTGTCTTGAAGATAAATATTACATATGCTAATTACGTCATTCATCAAACTTCTTTCAAGTTTGCCCACAAATAAAGTTATACAGTGAAGCTTCCATTTGAAGTAAAACTCAGGGTTGGCCTGCAGAGTTCCTGGGGAGTGAAAAGGAGAAGACCAAACTGCATGTGTTACCTATGAATAAAATATGTTTCTGAGTTTGAAAACTTGTGTTTCTAAGGGAATAAAGGCTGACTATTTCGGTAGGAGTTTGGGACCTGTGACTTTAAAAGTAATTAATACATAAAAGGAAAAAAAAAAGAATAGAAAAATAAAAATGAAACACCCTCTTCCAAGTTCAAATAAATTATGAAGTATATGCTGGGCAAATTCAAATTGTTTTCTCTCACTTGGAACATTTGAGTATTCTTAATTTTCCCTATAAGTAAATCTATTCCTTTCTCACTCACTCTACAGATGTTAGTCTTGAGAAAAAAAATTCACATTTTCTTTTTCTTCTTGCCGCTACTTGAAATTGAATCCATGGCCAGTCAAATGTTTGGCAAATGCTCAACAACTTAGCTACATAACAACCCTTGTGTTTCTGTGTTGTGGTATGTGTGTGTGTTTGTTTCAATGTGCATGTGGAGTGTGTGTGTGTGTGTGTGTGTGTGTGTGTGTGTGTGTGCGCGCACTGGGGTAACTATACGAGTTGAGGAGATCAAGCTAAGATGAATTCTTCAATAATTTTTCACCTTACATTTTGCAGTGTGATATCTGACATTACCTCATGAACTTTGATTGGTAACACTAATTGGTCAACGATTTCTGGCATTCCACCCATCCTGCTTCCTTCAGACTTAGGTTAACAGACATGCCCTCCCATAGCAGACAGAGTGTCCTGATATCTTCACACTTTACTATGCTCTCAGTGTACTGCTACCAGTTTCGAATAATATGTCTTGAATAGAGTTTCTTATACCAAATTATATTACTATATGTAAGTTAGCACATATAATGAAAAAGTGATTGACATATATTGAAAAATATATTGCAAAATATTACAATGGTACAAACAGCTGGAGGACATTAAAATTATGCCATCATACAAAATTATCGGATTAAGAGATATATATAGCTATATGATCAGCATATTTATATATTCTTTTTAGTTGAGATCTATTTGAAACCAAGAGTAGCTAAAAATAAATGGCAAATATTTGGGGCAATAAACCATACAACAAAATATAGTACTAAATGTCTTCTAGGCCACAGGATTCTTTTTTTAATTTAATTTATTTTATATTATTCCAAAATATGCATATATATATACTCCACACAAAAGTCAAAATTACAAATTCTGAAAATAAATTTGTAGATTTGTTTTCAGGTTGATTCCTATACATATTATAGATTCATATTTTAACAGTAAATTTGCATGCATGTATAAAGTCGTGTAACTTTACATTATTTTTTAGAATATGACTACATATCCTCCATCTATATATGGTAATTACAATGTGTGAGTATAAGTGGTAGGATAATTCTAGAGCCCATTTATAGTTTCACATTGTAATAGCACATTTGCTTTCAGATACAATGAAATATAATAAAGTTGCTCAGTTTGGCTGCCAACTGGGGATTTGGTGTTAGTATCCAGAAATGAGGGAAAACATTTGCCTTTTTTATTTCTGGGACTGTGTTAATCACTTAGTATAATTGCTTCAGGTTCCATCCATTTACCAGCAAATCTCATGATGTCATCTTTCTTTACCACTGCATAAACTCCATTGTGTAGATGTACCATATTTTTGTTATGCAGTCATCTGTTGAAGGGCATTTGGGTTTGTTCCAGGTCTTTGCTATTGTGAAGAGAGCTGCAATAAACATAGCTGTGCATGTAACTTTGCGGTAGGATGCATCTTGTGGGTATATACCCAGGAGTGGTATGGCTGGGTCAGGTGGTAGACTCATTTTGAGTTTTTTAAGAGTTCTCCACACTGCTTTCCACAGTGGTTGTATGAGTTTACATTCCCACCACCAGTGGATGAGTGTTCCCCTTTCCCCACAACCTCTCCAGCATTTGGTGTCTTTTGTTTTCTTGACCTTGGCTAGTCTTATTGGAGTGAGATGATACCTTAGTGTAGTTTTAAGTTGCATTTCCTTAATTATTAATGATGTTGAACATTTTTTAAGCTGTTTCTCGGCCATCTTTACTTCCTTACTGGTGAAGTCTCTTTTCAGTTCTTTACTCCATTTCTTGAGTAGGTCATTTGTTTTCTTCTTTTTTTTTTTTCTGAGAGTTTTCTGGTGGAGTTTTTAGCATCCCTTATGTAAAGTATCATGTCATCTGCAAAAAACGGGATAATTTTACTTCTTCTTTTCCAATTACTCCTTTAATTTTGCTTTCTTGACTTATTGCCCTAGCAAACATTTCAAGCACTATATTGAAGAGGAGTGGCGATAGTGGAGAGCCTTCCAATGTTCCTGCCTTTAAGGGGAATGCTTCCAAATTTCTCCATTTAGGATGATGTTGGCTGTGGTTTTCTTGTATATGGCTTTCATTATGTTGAGGAATGATCACTCCAGTCCAATTCCCTCTAAGACTTTAAGCTTGAAGGGATGCTGGATTTTGTCAAAAGCTTTTTCTGCATCAATTGAGATGATTGTGTGGTTTTTGTCTTTAAGTCCATTTATCTGTTTTATGATGTTTATTGATTTATGTCTGTTGAACCATCCCTGCATCTCTGGTATGAATCCAACCTGGTCATAATGGATGATCTTTTTGATGTGGGTCTGCATGCGATTTACAAATATTTTGTTGAGAATTTTTGCATCTGTATTCATCAATGATATGGGTCTATAGTTTTCTTTTTTGTTTGTGTCTTTGCCTGTTTTGGGTATTAGATTAATGCTGGCTTTGTAGAAGGAATTTGGGATATTTCCCTCTGTTTTTATCCTTCTGAAAATTTTGAGTAGTAATGGTTGCAAGCCCTACTAACGATAAGAACACATGGAGACTAAACAACGCAATACTGAACAATGAGTAGGTCAGCAAAAAAAATAAAGAATGTAATAAAAGCATTCCTGGAACTAAACGAAAATGACAATACAATACAACACAACAAAACCTGTGGGATACATTAAAGTCAGTCCTAAGAGGGAAATTTATAGCACTAAGTGCCCACATAAAAAAAAAAAAAAACAGAAAAAGAACAAGTAAACGATCTAAAAGATTCCACCCTATAGTTATGTATAATACAACTGTCTTCTGGAGACTCATGGGTTAAAAAAAAAAGGGGGCGGGGGATACAGACAGACATGAAACCTTTTCGTCAAAAACCTTGCAATTCAAATTTTTAAAAAACAACCATGGGAAAAGATTATGTTTGTTCAACAGGACGAAAATGTCACCAACGTAATGGCTGAGAAAAAAAGATACAGCCTTTTGCACTGAGTAGCGACACCCGTACCCCAAACAGTGGGCAACTGAAAGTTGATCCCGTTCTGAACATGAAAGGAAGAGAAGAAAAAGAGAAAAGCAGCAAGAATTGCCATAAACATCGAAACCCTTTGTGGATCCCTTACCTGTAACAACTATTGATAATGAGTCCTAATGAAACTTATACTTCTAGGTGCCACAAAAACGGTTTGATGTTGAGAGGGCTTTCTTCCGCCTTCCCCCACAATAGAACAGGGAGAGAAGGAAAAGGGAAATATGACGATTTTGATGGTGAGGTGTTCTCCAACTGTAAATTGGAGGGTACAACTATTATAGAGGAATCTCTTATAAAACTGGTAACAATGCCTTCTTTAATGACTAATAGACATAAGAACTGTGTAAAGGATTATACTCTGTTTAGAACCAAATATAATACGAAAGTCCTTAGGCTATGCACCTAGGCAACGTATATTAATGAGGAGCTCTGACATCAGCAATGGATTTTCTACCAGGTGGATGTTGGCCCGGGGATCCCCCAGGCCCCACAAAAGGTTAAGGGCTCCTTCCCCTAAGTTGGGATACCTGAAGGAGGAGAGGCGATAAGATCTGTGCCGAAGACCTGACGTTAACACGGGAGGGTGTATTGAGACGGCACATGCAAGTGGACAGATGGCCCTGGAATGCCAGAGAGTGCTCCCAAAGGCCACCAAACCAATAAAACAAATACTAAGTCTCCCCGAGTCAAGAAAGACTCCACCGTCCGCACCAGCTCCACCTCACCTGCCGGAAATTATGTGCAGCAGAGGCAGCCATGGGCCTGTATATCCCAAATCTAATTGCTATTGGCTTCTCTTGGAGGAATAAACCCATGGCTGATGCCACAAGTCACTCCTTTACAGGTTAGGAGATGTTCTAAGCCACATAAGACCCTGTCATATTAAGGGGGCAAAAAAATGTAAATCATGGATCAACATATCATCAAAACATATGTGTCTATACCAAAGTTAACCTACAATAACAATTAGTAGTGCCTGCTTACACATACACTATATATCTAACTGCTTGCTCTTCATCAGTAGGATCGAAAAGTTACTCCTGCCATACTGTTCACCCATCGATATAGGAAACAGCCTAGGACGAATTGCCCAGTTGAAGCCCACGTCAACAGCTCCAGAGAGATAGAGTGGACTGTTTTACTTCTCATCCACTGTGCCCCTTTTCTAAGCTAGGGAACAACCTGCGGAAAACAGGGCATGGTAGAATGTAAAAGCTCCGATTGGGTGACTGGGACAAACTACAGCCGATTCGTAGCCTGGACACTCTTTTGATTAACTTGATTGAACACACAACATGTCACCCCCCACTGGGATGGTGGGGCTGTAGGGGTTTGGTCACCCAAAAACCAGTCTGTAGATTGGTTTTCCACGAAGGATGCTTGTACTCATGGATTATCACCTATAGCTAAAAAAGGAAAAAAAAAAACAGAGGATGAAGATTTGCAAGACAGTAGACAGTTATGGCCGGACCGAATGAATGATTTGGGATGGGTTGGGGTGGGGGGGGAAGGGAAGGGAAAAAAAAAAATGCCTGATCTGAATTGGAAAATGATGTACGAAATGCACAAAGCATCAATTAAAAAAAAAAAAAAAAAAAAACACTCGAAAGACAACAAATGAACCCAAAACCCAACAAACAGGAAGAAATAACAAAAATCAGAGCAGAAATCAATGAAATAGAAATAATGAAAACAATACAAAAAATCAGTGAATCCAAAAGCTGGTTCTTTGAAAAGATAAACAAAATAAACAGACCTCTAGCCTAGTTAACCAAAAGAAAGAAAGAGCAACTCCAAATCAATAGCATTTGTGATGAAAGGGGAAACATCACAACAGATAAAGAAAAGATCCAGACTATCATACAAGAATACTTCAGAAACCTATACTCTACTAAATTTGAAAACCTAAGAGAAATGGATGAATATCTGAAATCCTGGGATTCACCAAAGCTTAACCAAGAAGAGATTGACAGCTTAAATAGACCCGTAATACTTGGAGAAATTGAAGATGTAATAAAAAGCCTCCCAACTAAAAAAGCCTAGGCCCACATGGTTTCACAGCAGAATTCTATAAAACATTTAAGGAGGTCTCACAGGATACTTTTTAACTCTTCATTAAAATTTGTATCATGGACTGGTTAACTGACTTTGGAGTGCCCATCCACAAATAGAACATCTACCTACTTCCTCCTATGCCTCAATGACAATGGCAGGAGGGGGGTAAATATTATAAGATCTTGAGCTCAGAAAGACCAGAGGCAACCCATGTTTTCTGGGCATGTTAGGACTATTGAATCTGTAGCATTTGTGGTGGTCAGTTCATGACCTGAACAAGATTCAGCAATCTATCTACCTACTTCCCACCATGCCTCAAGGACAATGATAGGAAGGGGGCATAAATTTTATAAGAGCTTGAGCTCAGGAAGGCCAGAGGCAACCCATGTTTTCTGGGAATGTTAGGACTATTGAATCTGTAGCATTTGTGGTGGTCAGTTCATGACCTGAACAAGATTCAGCAATCCAGCACAGAGTAGGAGGGTTTCATGGGCCCACACCTTGGACTGACTTAATGTCTATCTTCTGGAGAAAGGAGAGTCTGTTTTCTTTAAGGGTCTGGTTCCTCAAAGGACGATCAGCTGCAATGGATGGCCTCACATCCAGAAAAGAATTCAAGTCATCACGTCATTTAATTAACAAAATGGACACAATATTGTAGGGATGTAAAGGTGGATCTGGGAGGATTAAGGGGAGGAGTTATGGGTGGAAATGATACAAACATACTTCCTTATGTCTCCAAAAGAAAACGTTATTAAAATATACTGTGCCCTTTCTGTATAGTTCTTTCTGAGAACGTCCAGTGTACTTCATTCCTGGAAGTCTTGTTTATAATGTCTGTTATTCTGTACTGTAGTGTCATGCTGTGACTGGGGTAGCTCCATTCAATGAGAGACAAGAGGTCCCATTACCCACTCACAGTAACTGCTATTCTATTATCCCAGCTTTACAAAATCTTCATTGAAAATCCATGTGTAAATTTAATCCAAGCGTCTGTCACAATTCTTTTTGGATTACTTTGCAGATACTTTTTTGTGAAGTTATAATTCCTGCTCCTTTAAGCACCATTTCATGTCATTGCAGTATTTGAGATAGAAACCCATATTAGTAGGCATAAAATCTGTAATAGCCAGTCCACTCCACAGAGAATCTTTGTTTTAATTACTTGTAATGCAATTTAAAGAAACATATTTCTTACTGAGCTCAACTCCAGAATGTTGCTTGTTATTTTATATTGATGTAGGTCTTTCATATTTCCTGTTACTATTTCTTATTTTCTTATGAATGTGAAATTATGATTCTCCTTTCAAGAAATATGTTTATATCAGTCTTCATAGAATAGTCGAAATATGTGATTGATTATTTCTATAATAAAATGACAGGTTTTACCAAAGCTATAAAAATAATAATTAAAATTATACTTTCTACTAAGAAAGTGAAAAATAATGCAGTAAATATGGATAGAATTTTAGGAAGGTGTAAACACATATTGTGAGATACATATAAAGTAAAAAGTACATAATAATTAGGAAAATTTAAACTGAGGGTTTATTTTATACCTATAAATTATTTTATAGCTCTTATGAGATCCAGTTCATAGCCACTAATATCAATTATATATTATATTAAATATAAACATGACATAACAATCATAAATGATTTAAAATGCATTTTTCATTAGAACAGGAAATGTCACTTCATAAATTATGACACATTTATTAGAAAGCATGTCTAAATAAAAGGAAAAAAAATGATAAATTTAGAATTTCAGGTTAGTGATAAAATATTTGATTTTATTATATTTAGAGTATTCACTTTAAAAATTAGTTGATGATTTAAGCAATTATAATATGTTATATTTAATGTAATACCATGGCAATACACATTAAATTAAATGGATTTTAAATTTGATGAAATAAGATTAGATGAAAAGTTAGCTTCCTCTAGAGATTAAGTTTTGGTGAAACTAAGTTGTAGTGCACTGTTTTGTTAAAGACAGCATAAAGAAAACACATTTTGATATATGCCTTTAATACTCTTTTTATTGAAGTGAAGCATAATATAAAATGTAACTTATGGTTTCTTGGGACAAGTTATTCTCAGATTATTCTATGTGCAGACA
This sequence comes from Rhizomys pruinosus, assembly GCA_009823505.1. Classification (NCBI taxonomy): domain Eukaryota; kingdom Metazoa; phylum Chordata; class Mammalia; order Rodentia; family Spalacidae; genus Rhizomys; species Rhizomys pruinosus. The sequence goes on from VZQC01013591.1 coordinate 6,435,989, forward strand.
TCCTTGTTACTTTGAAAGTTACTTCTATGATAACAACACTTTACCTGGAGCCATAAAAATATGTAAAAGCACATTGGTGAAAACATTAAATTAATTTTAAATTAATATTTAGGTTTGCTTCCATAAGAGCTAGTTATTGAATTTGCTGTTTATTTATTCTCAAATTTTTATGATTTATACCAATGTCTTTATAGAAATTGATGTGATATAAATATTTATAGAATAGTTATAATAAATTCCACATAAATTTTGTTTGCTACTAAAATATTATATTACATTCTAACATATTATGGTAATTTAAGTCACTTTATTTAATTCACATTGCCAAATTAAACTTAACATTCCTCCCATGATATGTAATCACAATTAAAGCAAAATAAATTCATTGTCATTACCCAATATTAACCTTAAATATTCATCTTTATAATTTGCATTTTGATGGCTTAATTTTCATTCTGTTCTTTACCTACTTTTATCTATTTAAACTTTGTCTCTTAGATCATAAACTTCAAACAGTTTTATTTTCATTTAAAATGAGAAAATACATATTGATTTTATTAAACTTAAATTAGGCAGAAAATAAAGTATAAAATATTACCATTTTATTTATTTTATTTATTGCTTTTAAGTTATGTATATAGGTTTCTATTGCCTGCATGTCTGTAAACCCAGCCATGCCCTGCAACATTGCAGCAATGAGAAGAAGGTATGGCATCTCTTGCTACTGGAGTTACTGACAATTATTTGCTGGCATGTTGGTGCTAGGAACCACACCTGTGCCCTTTTCAAGAACAGTTGGTGCTCTTAACTTCAGAGAGATCTCTCCAGTCCAACATATTACCACTTTACAATGTTATTATTTTCCATGCATGCTCATCCACTGGGGTATAGTCAGCCTAGGGAAGAGTCCTAAGTGATAGAAAATATGAATCCTGAGAGGAGGGTGTATGAGGGTGCCAGTGGAGAAGGAGTACAATGATGACTCATTGAGACACTCTGTTTGAAATACAGAAAAAGTCAATAAAAATTACAAAATATTCTAATACTTACATGCTGGTTAACAGTGTAAATATCCTTAGACAAAAATCTACATCTACAAAATTCGTACCACCAATTAATTTTTAGATGGTTTTATAAAGAGCTCTGTTAATAGCAGTAAAATTTTAAAGATCCTATTATAATTATGTGAGTAAATTATAATGTTTCTCATTTTGCAATGGGCAGAGAAGACCTCTATTTCAAGTTTTGCCAAATGAAATTTTAAAAAAAAGTTCAATGCCTACTGCAATAATTGGACTAATACAGTGGAACTCAGATGTCCTTCTGAATTCTTTCCTAATCTTTACTGTGTTTCTGACAAATGAAATGACCCCTCTCTCTCTCTCTCTATATATATATATATATATATATATAGAGAGAGAGAGAGAGGGGTCATTTCATACCTAAGGGCCTAGAGAAATTATATGGAACCTTTTCAAGGACTGACCTCATTGAGTCCTTAAACAGAATTATAGCTTCATGATTTTTAAATGGGCTTTTACTTCTCAAAACCAAATTTGAAAAGCAAAAAATTATATATAGTTAGAAATATTATATGTATATTATTTTTAGAAAATTTTACTTATTATTATCTTTACTTTATAAGTGTATCGCCTGCATGTACATAAGTGTACTCATGTCATGCAATACCTGTTGGGGTCAGAATGGCATCAGATACCAGGGAGGTGGAGTTACAGTCAATTATTGGCTACTATTTGTTTTCTGGGAATCAAACCTAGATCCATTGGAAGAGCAGCCAGAGCAATCAATTTTCATTATCTATAAATTTATATATTAATCTGTTATTACCCTATATAAGAGCCCATTATGCAAAACATATTTGAAATTTAAGTTTATGTGTATGTGTATGATTATATGTACATATATGTGTATATCTGGACATGTGCCTGTATGTACATATGCAGACATGGAATATAGTCTGATACTCTATCTCTTAAAATTCCATCTCCTGAAGTTGAATTTTAATGTATTTCATTAAATAAAATGAAGTCAAAATTATAAATCTGTACTCAGCTAATCTATTATATATACCAGAACCAACTTAAAATGTTTTCTGTTTTCCCATTGGATGGATAGTTAGAAATAAACTTTAATAAACAATGAACAAAGTATTTATTTAAGTAGTATATGTGCAACTTTTCCCATAGAATATTTTGTAGATGAAATGGCCTGGAGCAATCCAATTAAAAAAAAAAGTCATCTTTTCTCTGCTATCAAAAGATTGTCTGAAACTCTGCCTTTACTTTTCTAAGGCATTTATATAGTCAACTGAAGAAGACAAAGTTCCAAAAAATATAGTGGGATTTTAGAGTGGTAGTCTCTCACTCCTCCATGCTTCCCAGTAGTGGTGTCCGCTGTAGATCCTACACACAGAAATACACATCGCTGGAGCACTGTGGCTCCCTGTTTCCTTTTTGTAACATTGATTTTGGTATCTACAATTTTTTTAATGACAATTCCAGTTAGCAATCTTCTGAAGTCCTAGGATCCTGCCAGTGATCACTTGTGAGGTGGTAGGAATGAGCATGTCCCCCATAGCCTCTAAGTATTGGGACATTTTGTTCCCAGTTGATGGCTCTGTTTTGTGGAAGTCTTAGAACTGTAGCCTTGACAGAGGAGGCATGGCATAGGAGTGGGCTTTGAGCCTTCTTAAGCCTTGAAGATCCTCAGTGACTATCTGCTTCCTGGTCCTGCTTGAAGGTGTATACCCCTGATTATTTTTTTTCTTCTAGCTCCAGCCATCTCACCAAACTTACCTGCCATGGCGGACTTTAATCCCTCTGAAACCTGGAACACTAAGCACAAATAAAGTCATTTCTCTCCTTTCCCTTGGTCACAGTGTCTTCTCACAGCAACAGAAAAATAACTAGCACAGAAATTGGTAGCAGATAGCAGGCCATTGCTGTGGCACACTAGACTCTGGTATTTGGGGGAAGATTCTGGAAGATTTTAGAACTGTGGACTGGAAAAGCCACTGAGTGTTTAGCTTAATGAGATGTTCTGTAGGAAACTGGAAAAATAAAGCTGAAAGAGAAGTAAAAAAGGGAGACATGGGTTGTGAATTTTTAAGGAAAGTAAAAACTTTCTGGGCTGTTGCTATGATATTTTGAACGGAGAATCTGTGGTTTCTGGTCGACTGGGCCTGAAGAATCAGCTGTGATTAAGAAGAGACAAGGGGATACTGGATCTTGTTAAAGGCTTTTTCTGCATCAACTGAGATGATCATGTGGTTTTTGTCTTTCAGTCCATTTATTTGATTCATGATATTTATTGATTTACATATGTTGAATCATCCCTGCACCACTGGTGTTATACTTTAAAATGTATCATAAAAAAATCACCCATCACGATCCAACTTGATCATGATGGATGATCTTTTTGATATGGATCTGTATGCAATTTGCAAGTATTTTGTTGAGAATTTTTTCATCTATGTTCATTAATGAGATGAGTCTATAGCTTTCTCTTTTGGTTGTATCTTTGCCTGGTTTTGGTATTAGAGTGATGTTGGCTTCATAGAAGGAGTTTGGGAGAATTCCCTCTGTTTGTATCCTGAACAGATCAAGTAGTAATGGTTACAGGACCTCTTTAAGTGTTTTATAGAATTCTGCTGTGAATCCATCTGGGCTTGGGCTTTTTGTAGTTGGGAGGGTTTTTTATTACATCCTCAATTTTCTAAAATATTATGGGTCTGTTTAAATTGTCAATCTCTTCTTGGTAAGCTTTGTTGATCCCGAGGATTTCAAATATTCATCCATTTCTCTTATGTTTTCAAATTTAGTGGAAGTATAGGTTTTGAAGTATTCCCATATGATTGTCTGGATCTTTACTTTGTTGTGATGTTTCCCCTTTCATCACGAATACTATTGATTTGGAGTTGCTTTTTTTTTTTTTTTTGTTAGCTAGGCTAGAGTTCTGTCTATTTTGTTTAACTTTTCAAAAAACAAGCTTTTGGATTCATTGATTTTATGTATTGTCCCCTCAGATTCAAAGCCTCAGATTCTCTCCATGGCAACTCCATGCCTTTAACACCAGAACCAAGTAGGAGACCCTTACACATAAACAAGTCGTGTTTTCAGCCTGGCATGGCAATGTAGGCGCCCTCTGGACTAAATCTGTGTGCTGACCCTAAGGAAATAGTTCCCTGAAAACGTCAATGATTCTGGTCTCACCCTCAGCAGACTAGCATCAATTGTTCCAGCAAAGCAAAAGTTTCTCTTCATTGGCTTTTGTCTCTCATTTTTTTATCATTTTGTAAAATGCTTTTATTGATATTTTGTGTATTTCATACATTATCTTTTAGTCCAGTTTAAACACATTCCATCTGCCTTGCCCCCACCCCACCCCAGTTCACCCTTCAGCATATATGTCTTATATCTTTTCTCTCAGTCTTTCCAAAGATCACTGAAGAGTGTTGTTGTTTTTGGGAAGAATTATACTGTAATCAGGTGCATGATATCTTATATATATATATATTATATATATATATATATATATATATATATGTGATTTAACAATTTATTTATTTAAGATATAGTGTGTTTTTTTCCCATGTTTATTTTTACATACCCTAAGACTAATACAGGTTATGCAAGTCTAAGCTAATGATGAAAAATATAACCCAACTTCCCCATAAATTTTTTTTCACATATGAAATTATTCTTAACATCAAAAACAATAAAACAATCAATAATGGTACCATCACTTTGTTGAGACATCAAGAAATTAAAACAATAATAGTACAGCCATTCAGCTAAGCAATTTAGCAGTTTTCAGTAAAACGAATTAATCTTAACTTTTAACTCTAAGGACTCCATTCTTTATGCCTTGTGGTTACATAGGTGCTAGACAGTGTAAAAATTGAGCTTTAAAGCTTTAACAACAGAGAACTTTATTTTTCTTACTTTAGTTCCTTTTTCACTCGACCTGTAAGTCATTTCGTGGCTGATATAGCTTTATTTCATATCTTGTTTTTATTCTGGTCATTGTTTTCCTAAGTTTATATTTTCCTCAGTGTCCGTTTTCCTGTTTCTGTTTTTTACACTTTCTGCGAAGGTGATTTTCTAAGGACTACTAAGCTTTGAGTCAGATCACTAGAATCCACAGCCTCACTGGACTTCATTTCACTTCGCCCTACAATCCTGGTTTTAGTTTAAACCTGACCATGAAATCAAAATTCCTTTTTTTACTTGAGCAATCAGTGTATAACACAGTTTCTGTAGAATTCTTAATTATTACTGTATCATACTTTTAAGTTGTATATACAGTGCCATTATTTCTCACAAAGTACTCATTTCTAGAAAAGGTAAAATTGTCAGTTCCAGTCCTTGATGCAGAAGCAGGTACCCTAACCACTAGAAAACCAAAAGTCAAGCAGGCCAGAAAAAGAAGAATTAATATGATAAGAAGAATTATTAAAAACTAAGGTCAGCTGGAGAGCAGACTTCCACCAGATGAGTTAGTTCACTGGAACTTTGTCAAGCAGTGAACCTTTCATGAGTGGCTCTGCCACAGTCCATTAATGTGTTTTATGATATTTATTGAAATATCCCTTTATCTCTGGTTTGAATCCAACTTGGTCATGATGGATGATCTTTTTGATGTGGGTCTGTATGCAATTTACTAGTATCTTGTTGAGAATGTTTGCATCTATACTCATTAATGAGATGGGTCTGTAGTTTTCTTCTTTGGTTGTGTCTTTGCCTGGTTTTGGTATTAGAGTGATGTTTGCTTCATAAAAGAAATTTGGGAGATTTTCCTCTGCATGTATCATTCTGAAAAGTTTGAGTAGTAATGTTTGTAAGACCATTTTAAATGTTTTATAAAATTCTGCTGTGAAACCATCTGGCCTGGGCTTTTTTTTTTGTGTGTTTTCTTTGTAATTACATCTTCAATTTCCTCAAATATTATGGGTCTTTTTAAACTGTCAATCTCTTCTTGGTCAAGCTTTGTTGATTACCAGGATTTCAGATATTCATCCATTTCTCTTACGTTTCCAAATTTAGTGGAGTATAGGTTTTTGAAGTATTTTTATAAGATTTTCTGGATTTTTCTTTGTTGTGATGTTTCCCCTTTCATCACTAATGCTATTGAATTGGAGTTGCTCTTTTTGTCTTTTGGTTTGCTGGGCTAGAGGTTTGTCTATTTTGTTCATCTTTTCAAAGAACCAGATTTTGGATTCATTGATTCTTTGTATTGTTTTCTTTTTTCCATTTCATTGATTTGTGCTCTGATATTTGCTATTTCTTTTTTTTTAATTTTATTTATTTTTGTATGTGTATGAATGTACTGTCTGCATGTAGGTTTGTGCACCCGTGTCGTGCAATGCCGCGGAGGTCAGAAGAGGGTCTCGGATTCCCCTGGAACTGGAGTTCTCCTGGAATTGGAGTTACAGACGGTTCTTGGCTGCCATGTGGGTGCTGGGGATCGAACCCGGGTCCTCTGCAAGAGCAGTCGGTGCTCTTAACCGCTAAGCTATCTCTCCAGCCCCGATATTTGCTATTTCTTCTTGTCTGTTAGGCTTAAGGCTCATTTGTTGCTTTCTCTGCAGTGTTATAGTGCTTATTTGTTCCCTTTCTATTTTTTTTTTTAATGTGGGCACTTAGTGCTATAAATTTCCCTCTTAGGACTGCTTTTAAAGTATCACACTGGTTTTGTTGTGTAATGGTGTCTTTTTAGTTGAGTTCCATGAATACTTTTATTTCATTCATTATTTTTTCCCTGGCCCATTCATTATTCTGGATTGTGTTGTTTAGTCTCCATGTGTTCTTGTAGCAAGGAGGGCCTATTCTAGTGTTCATATTGAGCTTTAATGCACTGTGGAATGATTTCAATCTTTTGTATTTGTTGAGATTTCTTTTGTGCCCCAGTATGTGGTCGATTTTTGGAGAATGTTCCCTGAGGTGCTGAATAAAATGCTCCATAAGGTGCTGATGTCTGGGTGGAATATTCTGCAGATGTCTATGTAGTCCATTTGTTGTATTGTATTGCTCAGTGCCAATATTTCTCTGTTTATTTTTTGTCCAGTTATTCTGCACAGTTTATTTTGCAACAGAGTCTCTCACTGAATCTTGATCTCAACAATTTGGGTAGACCATCTGGCATGAGAATGCTAGCTATCTTCTGGTGTGTTTCATCTCATGCCTAGAATCACTGGATTTTAATACCACACCTGGATTCACATCCCCATGCTGGCACACAAACATTTGTGGACTGAGCCATGTCTGCTACATACATTTTGTGATTTTTATATTTAATTTTATGCTAATTCAAGCACACTAACAAGACACAATATTTCATAGTCCTTACACCCTCTGCCTTCTTTGTCTCAATAAATTGCATGATTTCCTTAGATCAGAGCCTTCTTATCCATTCCTACTGCCCAGTCTTTACCACTAAGTTGCTCTGTCTCTTACCCCAAAGTATGCTGTAATGGTCTCTAGACTAAAACTTCTTGCAGACACAGATTGGGCAATAGCACATACAGTTTATCTTTTCTACAAAAGCACCATGTTAATAATTTTGCTAACTTATGTACACATAATTTAAACAATCATTTAGTACTATAAATATAACTTTGTCTAAGTTTAGTTTTTAATAATACTAGACACCACCAGTCTTTACAGTTTGTGATGGTTTTGTTGGTTGTCAGGTTGACTGGATCTGAAATTAACCAACAGACAAACCACTTGGCATATCTCTGAGTGATTTCCTTGTTAAAATAAATTGGAATGGGAAAACCCAGCTGAAATTTGGGAAATGACTTTCAGTGTCAGTCCCATTAGAATGAGGGCCAAGAAAGAACAGACACTACCTTTTTCCTGCTGTTTCATGTTACCTGGGCAAGCCCATCCACCTTGCTGACAACTCACTTCTGCTGCTGATGGCACGATAGACAGCATTCTTCCATGATATGAGGACCCAGCTCACTCCAGACTATTTGAAGATCTCTGGTTCCCAGGCTGTCATCACAGGAGTGACTACTGAGGACTCTGTACTTCTGAACTTAGCCTCTATACGAGGTTCTCAGTTTCTCCAGTGTCAATTCATCTATCTCTGAGCCCCCTGGGTCATATCCTGTATGGCAGTCTTATAAACTACCTTTTAAAATGTATTCATTCTAATGGTTCTCTCTCTAGAGAACCTTAATTAATATATGGAATATACTGACATTTTCTGGAGAATGTCCATATGTATGTGACCAATTATGATGAAGAAATTTTCATATGTACAAACCTTTGCCCTTTAATTCCCATATGTTTCTCAATTCAAAAACATAAATAGAAATAAAATTCAATTTTTAAATCATATTTTTTGTAAAGCATACCTCTAAGTCACACAAACCATTTAATTGAAATTCAAATTGAAGAAACAATGTTTTGAAATCATTAGAATTCTAACAAGTTTTTATTTTAGCATAATCTAGTGTTACAGAAAAGTGTAAAAACATTAATGTATCAAATATTACATAAACTGTGGAAATATATTTATTATTATTTTAATCTTATATTAATACAATATTTGTGCCAATTCATGAACAAATATTATTACATCTGTATTAGTAAAATTTCATAGTAAATTACTGTTTTCCTCATGCTTAATATTCAAGACAATATATAACAATTTTTCTCTCTATCAATTCTTGGGATTCTCTGGGTTGTTACAGTATGCCATTAAAAACAAATTAGCAGGGCTGGAGAGATGGCCTAGCGGTTAAGAGCACCGACTTCTCTTACGGAGGACCCGGGGTCAATCCCCAGCACCCACATGGCAGCCGAGAACCATCTGAAACTCCAATTCCAGGAGATCTCCAGTTCCAGGGGAATCTGACACCCTCTTCTGACCTCTGCAGCATTGCACGACACAGGTGCACAAACCTGCATGCAGACAGTACATTCATATAGAAATAAATAAAATTAAATCAAAAAACAAATTAGCTAGGCACAGTTGTTCAGGCCTTTAAACCCACCACTTGGGAGACAGAAAGAAGCAGGTAGCTATGAGATCAAAATCAGCCTGATTTACATAGTGATATTAAGGTCATGGTAGATATTAAGGTTATGGTAGACCCTGTCTCAAAAAAATTAAAATTAAATATTTGCAGAATATGTCTAAGTTACTTTGTGAATTTTTTTATATTGAACACTTGTACATTTCATACAATGGTTCCTAATCCAATTTACCTACCCCATATACCACCTCTCCCATCAGAACTTATGAGTTACATCATCCAGTTTGAACCACATCCAGTCACGCTTCTGAACTCTAATATCTTTCTGTGCAGATTCATCTACTGGAGTCTAGTCAGCATATCTAGAATTCGTAAGGCATACTCTTCACCACCCAGCAGCAATTACCCTCCTTAGTTCTCATTCCAGGTCTGGTCTCCTACCCAGTTTTCTTGCTCTACTCTGAGACCTTGTTTGAGTTGGCATGGGTCCCATGACTGATGCCAACACTGCCACAAGTTCACATGAGTAATCTTTCAGTAGTCTGTGAGCCACTGCTCCCTTGCATTCATGCCCCAGCACTGGCTCTTGCAAACTTTCTGGCCCCCTCTTCTTCAATGATCCCTGAGCCGTTGGTGGGTGCAGTATATAACATAAGGCTCCTATCCAGGGACACACATTCTGGAAGCTTCCATTCTTTGAACCTTGGCTATTGTGGGCCTTCTTTTTGAACTGCACTCTGTTGTGTGTCCTTTCCTTAATGATGTATTGCATGCTTGTCTGTAAATATAATATTTGTTATTTATCATATGATAAGAAATTTCATTTGTATAGAGATATGTCACTGATAGGGTTTTCTCTAAGATCTATGTCCTCTCCAGCTGTGTGGATTTGTCTGGGTTTACACTGGACATCATGAGTACATTCCCATTGAGTTTTAAGTCCAATTAGATAGCTGTTGATTATCCTCCATTAACAGTGCCACCAATGCACCCATAGAGGTAGTGTACTATGCAGCTCATTATGGTTATTAGACTTTAGTGCTGGGTTGTACTATTGATTGATTTTCTCCCTTAGCAGTGTGCACATTATCTATCATTATGAATGCTAAACTACTGGTGCAAGGCTTCCAGGTCATTTCCTGCTCCATTACTCTAAGTCCTGTTTCTTAGGAATGTCCTGTCTTGAATGGTAGTGTTTTTATTTTCTTTTTCTGGTAGATAATCAAGAACTCTGGTGATAGCCTATGCTATTTTGAGTGTCTCTTGGGTCACTCTCACAACCCTTGAAAGGGAGATGTCTTCTGTCTGGCATTGTGTTCCTTGCCATTTAGCACCAACTGTGCACTAATATTTGAACAGTGTATGTGTATATCTCATGTTGTCCCAGGGACATTATATAACACTTTGGTTACCTAGCCACCCAAGGTCCATCCATCTCTATTCTTTCTTCTTTCCTTCCCACTTTCTTCACCAGCCTCAGTAACTCCATTATTCCTATTTTCCTCCTCTCCTGAGTTCCCTCACTCCCCACCGTGCCCCTCTGTACGTCCCACTTCCCTCCGCTCCCAACTCAACCCTGCTACTTTCCCCACCTTCCCCATAGTAACATCTGTTCCTTACTTTCCCCCTCTTTGGAGAGCTCTCTTTTCTTATACGTCCATGTAGCTTTCCAGAGTCTTGGATCCTCATGTTATGTCAAAATAAATACTCCTATATTGGGGGTTGGTGCTACAATCCACAAATGAGGAAGGATATCTGTAGCTTGGTTTTCTGTGCTTCTGTTACTTCACTTTAACACCCTTTAGTTTCATCCATTTACCTGAAAACTTCATAACTTCATCATTTTCAAATTAAGATTGTTTAAAATTTTATTATTATTAAATTCAGTCTATACAGATTGTTCTAGTTTGTCTTCCATTGCTGTGACAAACCACTCTGACCGACACCAACTTGGGGAGGAAAGGGTTTATTCAGCTTATATCTCCTGGGTCACAGTTCATCACTTAGGGAGCCCAAGGCAAGAAATCAGGGCAGGAACCTGGAGGCAGGAGCTGAAGCACAGGCAATGGAGGAATTCTGTTCACTGGCTTGCTCCCCTGGCTTGTGCTCAGCCTGCCTTCTTATATGGTACACAACAACCTGCCTAGGGTGGCACCACTCATTGTGGGCTGGGCCCTCCCACACTGCCTGACCAGCAAGACAATACTCCACAGATGTGGCCCAGGCCAATCCAATGGAGCCAATTCCCCAGTTGAGGCTTCCTCAACCCAAGTGTGTCAAGTCGACACTAAAGCTATCCAGTACACAAATAAAGAATAGATATAAATACTTCTAAGCACATTCAAACACATTTGTGTTTGAAATATTATACTTGAAGCAAGTAAATATATGCATGTAACAGCTCAGGAGATGGGAACCACTATCTCAGTGGATGAAGAATGTGTAACCAAACTTCTTGCAATATTTCTAAATAAAAAATGTGCACTTTCTTACGAATATATTTAATTTTAAGTATTATATTTGTAAAGCCATACTAAAATGTAAAATCATGAATACTAATTTATAGTTTTATTATAATCTACTATACTATAATTAAACAAGGGGAAATTTGATATGTTATTTTGACTCCACAACAGTATTAGAAGTCTAACTTCAACACATGATAAACTATAGAGTATTTCAAATTAATTATGAAAATTTTTAGGTTTGGAAACACCAATTAAAATATTCCACAAGCTTATGTCCTCTAGTGGTTAGGAGATGTTATAAGCCACAATAAGAACTTGTCACCCTTTATAGAGAAACCACAGTTTGTGGTTTAGCATACCATCCAAGCATCTGTGTCTATGCTCACAGCTTAGCTTGCCATAATAATTAGTACTGCTTAAATGCCTGTACATCCAATTGCTTGTGCTTTGTTAGCATGACTAAAAGGGTATCACTGGATAAGTTGTCAACCCATGAAGAGAAACAACCTGAACAGACTAGAGTCCAAAATGACAACTCCAAAGAAAGTAGATTGTTTTCTTCTCACCCACTTGTGCCCCTTTCCCAAAGCCCAGGGAACAAACTGAGGAAGAGGAGGCGTGGTAGAATGTAAGGGCTGCAGAGAGATAGGGGTGAATCATGAGACTACAGGAATATAGTCTGGACTCCTAATTGATCAACATGCCTGTGCATACAACTGGACTATGGGAACCTTGGTTTGTTCAAAATTTGGACATAGATACTTGCAAAATGCACCAATTACCTAATTGTATGGAAAACTGAGTAACATCAATGTTATCTGCAAACAACTGTGTTATTATATTGTAGAATCCCTTAAAAATAAACAAATAATAATAATAAATATTTTTTCTTGATATATGTTGATAAAATACTATAAATACAGCATATTTTCTCTGTATGATACACATAATTTTAGTTTAAATTAAAATGTTTATTGTATTATCACATTTCTAAAATAAAATAAATTTAATTATTTCCTCTCCCTAAATAAAATTAGCTATATGATTAGTAACCAAACATTTTGAAATTATTGCTTACACATTGTAATATATAGTTGAAATTATTTTCAATCAAGTATACATTTTATTTCTCAGTTTAGTAAGCATGTCTGCTCCTGGTTCCCATTCTCCAAGTCTTTAAGCAGAATGTCATAGGTAATTTTCAGGGACATTACATGGTAGTCACATGAGTAGTCCAGAATAACTTAATTGACAAAAACTATTGTTGAAGAAAGTTAAGCTCATCCTTGAGTGTCTGAACTTTCACTCAGTCAGTTCTAGGATAGCTCCATTATTCACATGCATTGTTTAGCTAGTCAGGAAGCTAGGCCTTGACTAAGTTGTCTTTACAAAATAGAAATAAAAATTAAGGGTGTGAAGCATGCTTATACAGTAAATAACTTTCAGTCATAGTCCTGATTTAAACAATAAAAGCAAAAAGTCATTAGCAAATTATTCATGTATCAAATGTTTTCCCTTGTATGTGGCATTTGTTTGTGTGTGTGTGTGTGTGTGTGTGTGTGTTTGTGTGTGTGTTTGTGTTTGTGTGTGTGTATGTTTCGTGTGTCTGCCTGAGTGGAGAGAGAAAAATGAAAATAAGAAAACAAAGAGAGAAAGAGAAAAGAGAGGCATGAAATTAAAATGTGAGGTAACATATGTTTGGATGTAGTAAAGAAAGTGGGAGAAATTGTTTAAGAAAGATGTGACAATGGCGATGAGTTGAGTCCACTATATGACTTTCTAGAAATGTCCAAATGAAACCCTTAATTTTATATAATTCATATATTCTAGTTAAAAAGCAGACATAGTTTTCAGTTTTAGATAGGGTGTCCATATTTCCCAATGTAAGCATAGGAGGTTCTTTTTTACCTGTAAATTCACCTAATTTTTGTGGTTGTTTTCCACCCTGAAAAACAACTTTCTTGAAATGATAAATTATATCATCAGCTTACCTTTAAGAGACTTGACACAGTCAATGATATATTACAATTCTAAAGGTTGAACCAGAAGATTAAATTCAGATTCAAACACAGTTCAAAATCATGGTTCTTTTAGAAGGTTTGATTAAGAACAAAGACAGAACATGCATAGTGTAAACTAAAGTTATTGTGGAATTGTGCATATGTAACACTGTAATCCATGTTTCATGGTAAGATGAAGAGATTAGGATATAAAATAAGCCTAGATTTTTTTTATTTTGTTTAAATCTTCTCACAGTCTCTGCTGTATCCTCTGGCATCTAAAAATCAATGAGCTGGGAATTCTACAGCCAATTGGCAAATGCCGATCACTCTTTAGGATTTCTGAATAAGCAGAATGATTAATTCATTTAAATGTATATCACATGTGGCCAATGCTTTTCTCAGCAGTGATTTACACAGAGAAGAAAATGAGATTGCTGGCCTTTCTAATTAAGTGAATGAACCAGTAAAACCAGAACATTACCCTGCAGTTTCCTCAAGGAACCAACATGCTCTTTTACTAGTTTTGTACTTTCTGTTTGGTAGCATGTATTAATACCAGTTCTTTTTCTCTTCCTTTATGGGGTGGAAGTCCCTAAAGACTGGTGCATTAGAAATTAATTAATCTCTAGCCATTAAACCTCTCAGCTGACACTGAAGAAAGCTGTACATAAAGCTTCAGATAAGCAGAGCTAAAGTCTCACACTCATACAATCTACTGGGTATATTAACTAAGCAGGGTTTTATAGGCTCCTAAGGAATCATGTTTTCAATATTCAGATTCTGTTCCATCTTAGTTATCTTTTACCCCTGTATGCATCTCTCTTAATAATACTCATAGCTGCTAATATCAATCTTGGGAATAGTATGCAGTCGAAACTTGTTATCAGTACCTTGTTCCAAACCATTTTTTTTTTCAGGAATAGAATGTTCTTTTAAGGGATTTATTGAGTTCATTCATGCTTTCTTCCTAAAAATCACAGTGAATCTCCCCACCAGTGACTTCTAAGACATTAAAATTTCTCATTATATTAAATATTAGGCACTATATTTTTTCTATATTTCCTCTGGGGCTTTTGTAATTCTTTGAATCTCGTTCATTGTCTGTAGCTCCTATTGGTTTTATCTATATGAGCATTCTAAATGTATCAATACTTCTTCCTACCTAAATTTGATAAGCCTGCATAAAGCACTTAAAATCCCCTTTAAAATCAGTGCATACATGCTATGAACTACTTGCTTTGTTATTTTTTTCAGAAATACAGAGGGAATAATTATAAAGTGTCATAATTAATCCTAACATTTTATTGGTCTTGTCTCAAACATTCACTCTTTACCCCTCTTCATACTTGAATTACTGTTTTATATCATTACTTTTTTTCTAAAGTGAAATTCAATCGAAAAGACAGAAGAAAATGATTGAAATAATTTAATTTCATTTTTACTCACTTTATTTCTCATTAGCGTGGTAGCTCTGATTTTTTTTCAAATCATAATAAAGGATGCCAGAAGTTATTACAAAGACTCATTATATTTAACTTAAATGATTTTCTTCTGTCGATTTACATTCCAATGCAAATATATAGGGTAAAGGCAACACTACAAACTTAAGGCTAGAATAATCATTAGAAGATAGAAATACTGCGGAGTTAGCCATGGCCCACACAGCACAAGAACAGCATGCACCCTGCTGGGCGAGTGGACTTCACCCATATCCTGCAGAACACCAACCTGAAAAAGACCAGGTGAGGCCTGCCTTCTTGGGAGCTTTGGACACCCCTGTGCCCTGTAGAGGCCTGGTATTGCCCAGGACCTTCCAACCTTCTGGTCCCAGTATGTGACATGGCTGGAGTTAAATGCACTGTTTGTGCACCTCCTGGGTGAGCAGACTTCACCCATATCCTGCAGAACACCAACCTGCAAAACATCAGCCTAGGGAAGTGGTGGTGGAGAGGATCTAGCCATGCATCCAAAGTTGAGGCACCAGAACCCAAAGAAACAAATAAACAAATAAATCCACATGCCAAAGACACACACACACAGGAAAAAAAAATAAACATGGGAAAAGCTCACAATAAATTCACACTGAACTCTACCAACCCTACAGAAGACTGCTACAACGAGATTTCCTTGGAAGGAAACCAAGACACAGACTTTAGAAAAACAATTGTTTTCATATTCAAAGAAATTAGAGAAATAAGAGGAGAGAATGAAAAACTCAAGAAGTATCAAGAGGGTGATAATGACAATCTTTGGAAAGAACTAAGGGGAGAGATTGAAAAAGTCAAGAAGGACCTAGAGAGAGTTAATGACAAATTTTGGAAAGAACAAAATGGAGAAAATGACAAACTCCAGAGGGAAGTAGAAATGCTGAAAAGATCCCAGCCTGAAGGAGAAAAAGAAAATGATTAATGAACCAAGGACCTACAAGATGTGAAAGATAGGCTCCATAAGGAAGTGGAAACACTAAAGAAATCACAGGATGAAATGAAAAAGGAAATTGAACATTTATCCAATCAATAGGAAAGGATTGGAAAAAGCCTCAGAAGCAGAATGGAAGAAGCAGAAAAAAGAATATCAGACCTGAAGGATAACATGGTCAAAGTAGAATGCTCAAGTAAAGATTATGAAAAATTTTAAAAACATAAGAGTGGAACAACCAGGAAATATGGGACACTACGAAAAAACCAAACCTCCAAATCATAGGGATAGACGAAAGAGAAGAATCCCAAGACAACACTATTGATCAGATCTTCAACAGGATAATAGAAGAAAATTTCCCTAAACTGAAAAAAGATAAACACATACAAATATAAGAATCACATAGAACACCAAACAGACAGGATAAGAAAAGAAATTCCCCATGCCATATAATTGTCAAAACATTAGATGCTAGCACCAATTACCTAATTGTATGGCAAAGTGAGCAATGTCAATGTGGTCTGAAAGCAACTGTGCTTTTATATTATGAATCCCTTAAAATATAATAAATAAAAAAATAACAAAGTCGTTTAGTACAGGGAAAAAACACACTAGATACTCAAAACAAAGAAAAAATACTGAAAGCCACAAGAGAAAAACAAGAAGCTGCATATAAGGGGAAACCAATCAGAATTACAGCTGGCTTCTCAGCACAAGCTCTGAAAGCTAAAAGAATGTGGAACAAAGTATTCAAGGTGATAAATTACTTTAGATCCCAACCCAGACTACAATACCTGTCAAAAATGTCAATAGTAGTTGAAGAAAAAATAATAATCTTTCAGGACATAAACAAGATGAAAGAATACATGTCTAAGAAACGAACACTTCAGAAAATCCTCGAAGCAATCCAAAGAACAGAGGAAAGAAGCAACTGTCCCTAAGCAATTAAGGAGAGAAAGCAACAAAATCATAATAGAGTAAACATAAACCTAGACCAAGAATGCAAAGAAAAAATAAGGTAAAAAGAAGCAATGCACATCTCTCAAAAATAACATTAAATACTAATGGTCTAAACTACCCAATCAAAAGACATAGACTGGGAGAATGGATTAAGAAACTGAACACTTCTATAAGACATAGACTGGGAGAATGGATTAGGAAATTGAACCCTTCTATATGCTGTCTACAAGAAACTAATCTCACCCTCAAGGACATACCACCTTATATTTGAAAGGATGGAAAAAAAATTCAAGCAAATGGTACCAGGAAACAAGCTAGAGTGGCTATTCTAATATCAGACAAAAGAGATCCCAAAGTAAAATTCATCAGAAGAGACAAAGAGGGCCATTACATCCTTGTCAAAAGAACAATGAACCATGAAGATATCACAATCCTAAATGCCTATGCACCAAACTCTGGTGCAACTAACTTTATAAATAAAACTATGCAGGACATCAAGACACAGATTAATCCTAACACACTAATAGTGGGAGAATTCAACACCCCACTGAGCCACTTGGATAATAAACAGGACAAAAATAAACAGAGAGACATCAGAATTGAACAATACAATACATTAAATGGACCTCACAGACATCTGCAGAATATTCCACCCAAATACCAGAGAATATACTTTCTACTCAGCACCTCATAGAACATTATCCAAAATTGACCACACTGGGGCACAAAAGGAACCTCAAAAAATACAAAATGGTAGAAATTATTGCATGCATTCTATCAGACCACAGTGCAATAAAGGTCAAGATGAACCCAAGAATAAGTCCAACTAGCTACAAGAACACAGGAAGACTAACAACACAATCCTGAACAATGAATGGGTCAGGGGAGAAATAAAGAGTGAAATAAAAGTATTCATAGAACTGAACAAAAAAGACAATACAGCACAACAAAATCTGTGGGATACTTTAAAGGCAGTCTTGAGAGGGAAATTTATAGCCATAATTACCCACATTAAAAAAAAAAACAAACAGAAAGGGAACAAATAAACGAACTGACACTGTGACACTGCAGCTAAAACCACTTGAGAGACAGCAACAAATGAACCCTAAACCCAACAGACAGGAAGAAATAACAAAAATTAGAGCAGAAATCAATGAAATATAAACAAAGAAAACAATGCATAAAATCAATGAATGCAAAAGCTGGTTCTTTGAAAAGATAAACAAAATAGACAGACCTCTAGCCCAGTTAACAAAAAGAAAAACAACAACAAAAAAATGAGAAACCAACTCCAAATCAATAGTATTCTAGTATTTGTGATGAAAGGGGAAACATCACAACAGACAAAGAAAAGATCCAGACAATCATAAGGGAATACTTCAAAAATCTATACTCCACTAAATTTGAAAAGCTTAACAAAGAGGAGAAAGATAGTTTAAACAGACCCAAATATTTGAGGAAATTGAAGATGTAATTAAAAACCTCCCAATTAAAAAAAAAAAAGCCTGTCCAGATGGTTTCATGGCACGATTCTATAAAACATTTAAAGAGGTCCTATAACCATTTCTACTCAAACTGTTTAGAAGGATACAACAGAGGGAATTCTCCCAATCTCCCTCTATGAAGCCAGCATCACTCTAAAACCAAAGCCAGGCAAAGATGCAAGCAAAAAAGAGCTATAGGCCCATCTCACTAATGAACAGAGATGCAAAAATTCTCAACAAAATACTTGCAAATCACATACAGTCCCGCATCAAAAAGATCATCCATCATGATCAAGTTGGATTCGAACCAGAGATGTAGGGATGGTTCAACATATGTAAATCAATAAATATCATAAAACGCATAAATAGACTGAAAGACAAGTACCACATGATCATCTCAATTGACGCAGAAAAAGCCTTTGACAAGACCCAGCATCCCTTCATGTTTAAAGTCCTAGGGGGAATAGGACTGAAAGGAACTTTCTTCAACTTGATCAAAACCATATATAGCAAACCCACTGCCAACATCACCCTAAATGAAGAAAAATTGGAACCATTTCCCTTAAAGGCAGGATCCCGGCAAGGCTGCCTCCTATCACCACTCCTCTTCAACATAGTTCTTGAAACATTTGCTAGGGCAATAAGACAAGAGAAGGAAATTAAAGGAATATTAATTGGAAAAGAAGAAGTTAAGCTATCCCTTTTTGCAGATGATATGCTAGTTTACCTAAAGGATGCTAAAAACTCCTTACCAGAAAATTTCTCAAAACGATTACAAGTTTTAGTAAAGTACTGGGCTACAAAATTAACCGATAAAAATCAGTAGCCTTTCTTTACACCGACAATAAACAAGTGGAGAAGGAATATAAGAAGACCTTCCCACTCACAGTAGCCTTAAAAATAATAAATACCTGGTAACAACACTAACCAAAGATACCCAAGACCTCTACCACAAAAATTTTAAACCACTAAAGGAGATTGAAAATGACATCAATGGAAAGACCTCCCATGCTCATGGATTGGGAAAATTAATATAATGAAAACATCCATTTTACCCAAACTGATATACAGATTCAATGCAATCACAATCAAAATCCCTATGAGCCTCTTCACAGACTTAGAAAAAAAAATCATTAAATTCATATGGAAAAGCAAAAGACCCCAAATAGCTAAAGAAACCCGGAGTGAAAAATGTAATACTGGGGGCATTGCCCTACCAGACTTCAAACTATATTACAGGGCCATAGTCGTAAAGAGAGCCTGGTACTGGCACGAAAACAGACCAGGTGACCAATGGAACAAAATTGAAGATCCAAACTTGAGCTCATACAATTTCAGCCACCTATATTTCACAAAGGTGCAAAAAACCCTCAATGGAGGAAGGATAGCATCTTCAGCAAAAATGGTGCTGGCAAAATTGGATCATAATCTGTAAAAGAACAAAATTAAACCTCTACCTCTCACCCTGTACAAAAATCAACTCCCAGTGGATCAAAGATTACAATGGGAAGCCTGAAACCCTGAAGGTGATAAAAGATATAGCTGGCAACAACCTACAAGACATAGGTGTAGGAAAAAACGTTTTTGTCAGACAACAGCCACACAGGAAGTAAAGTCAACAGTTGCCAAATCGGACCTCATAAAAATCAAAAGCTTCTGTACGGTGAAAGAAACAATCAAGGGGGTGAAAGAGAAAACGCAGAGTGGGAAGAAATCTTTAACAGTGACACATCTGATAGAGCATTATCATCAAGAATATATAAATTACTCAAAAAACAAAGAAGTAAGAAGACAAATGATCTACTCAAAAGATGGAGTAAAGAGCTGAACAGAGTCTTCACCAGTGAGGAATTAAAGATGGCTGAGAAACATCTTAAAGAGTGTTCAACATCATCAATAATTAAGGAAATGCAAACTAAACCACTCTCAGACATCATCTCACACCAGTATGGCTAGCTGAGATCAAGAAAACAAAAGACAACAGATGTTGGAAGGATTGTGGGGAAAGAGGAACACTCATCCACTGCTACTGGGAATGTAAACTTGTACAGCCACTATGAAAAGAAATGTGGAGAACCCTTAAAAGACTTGGAATGAACCAACTAATCTAGTCATGCTACTACTGTGCATTTACCCCAAACAATCATATAACTGCAAAGATACATGCACATCCATGATTATTGCAGCTCTCTTCACAATAGCGAAGAGCTGGAACCAACCCAATGCTCCTCAACAGATGAGTGGATGACAAAAATTTTGTACATCTACAGAATGGAGTACTATTCGACGGTAAAGAAAGATGGCATTATGAACTTTGCAGGTAAATGGATGGAGCTTGAAGCTATTATGCTGAGTGAAGTAACACAGTCCCAGAAAGACAAACGGAGAATGGTTTCCCTCATTTGTGGATGTTCACACCAAATCCCCCAGACGAAAGGCAAGCTGGATGACATTATGGTTATATTTCTGTTTATCTGAAAGCAACTATGTTGTTATAATGTGAATCTCTCAAAGGTCTCTAGTATCCACATACCAATTATTTTTAGACTCTGTAATTACTGTATATGGATGGAGAGTATGTACCCATATTTTAGAGTAATATAAAATTAATGGAGGAAAATGTGAATTCCTAAACATAAAAAAATAGACTGAGAGAAAGACACAGGACAGTTATGGCAGAATGGATGATCTGGGTGGGGTGGGGTGGGGTGGGGAGAAGGGAAAAGGGAATATGCCTGAACTGAATTGAAAAATTATGTATGAGGGGCTGGAGAGATGGCCTAGCGGTTAAGAGCACCGACTGCTCTTACAGAGGACCCGGGTTCGATCCGCAGCACCCACATGGCGGCCAAGAACCGTCTGAAACTCCAATTCCAGGAGAACTCCAGTTCCAGGGGAATCCGACACCCTCTTCTGACCTCTGCGGCATTGCACGACACGGGTGCACACACTTGCATGCAGACAGTACATTCATACACATACAGAAATAAAATAAAATAAAATTTAAAAAAAAGAAAAATGATGTATGAAATACACAAAACATCAATAAATAAAAAGATAGAAACACATATGTCAGTTACTTTTAAAAGATATTAAATATATGGGGGGAGTTAAGAAAGTCTCTTGTATTAAAACCTTTGCAGCACCTAGAAGGTAAGCTTCGTTAGGAATCATTAAAAATAGTTATTACTAGTAGGATCCACAGAGGGGCCTGATGTCTGCAGCAATCTGAGGCATATCATCCCTTCAATGCCCAGAGAAGTCAGTCCTTCTGCTGGCACTTTCTGGTACATCTTACTCACTGGAAAGCTTCATTTTCTTTCTCAGCCATTAAGTTGGTGACACTCTGGCCTGTTGGAACATACAAATCCTTTCCCATAGTTAGTTTTAAGATTTGGGTTGCAAGGTTTTTTGACAAGAGGTTTTCATATCTATCTATATCCCCCTTTTTTATTTAAGGTTTTTATTTTTGACCCATGAGTCTCAAAAAAGCAGTTGTTACCCGTGCCCCTTTTCTAAGCCTAGGGAACAATCTGCGGAAGAGGGGGCGTGGTAGAATGTAAGGGCTGCGATTGGGGTTAATGGTGAAACTACAACAATATAGACTGGACACCAATTTGATCAACTTGATTGAACATACAAGCCCCCCCTGCTGGATGGTGGAACCCATGAGCTGTGTGGGTTTGGGCACAACTGCTTGCAAATTGGTTTTACATGAAGGATGCTTGTACTCACAAATTATCACTTATTGTTAAAAAAATGAAAACAAATCAAAACAAAAAAGCAGAGAAAGATGCAGAAAACTTACGGCAGAATGCATGATCTGGGATGGGTAGGGGTGGGGTGGGGGGAAGGGAAGGGGATATATGCCTGAACTGAATTGGAAAATGATGTATGAAATACACAAAGCATCAATAAGAAAAAAAAAAAGATATTAAATATGTAGTATTAAATACTTCTGTGAAGTGTCATTTTCTGTTACTATGATGAAACATCATGTAAAAGGAAACACATAGATGGAAAAATTCATTTGAAATTTATGTTTTCAAAGACATGAGAGTCCATCATTGTGGAACAGGCATGACAGGAGTTAGCAAGAGGTAGCCAGAACAGAAAAAAATTGGGTTCACTTTTTCCAGCAGGTGCAGGAAGCAGAGAGAGAGAGAGAGAGACAGAGAAGAATGGGGCCAGCTTATGTGCTTCCCTGAGCAAGGCAGCACCTCATACACCTCCACAAACATTGCCAGCAACTGGAGACATAGTGTTCAGATATATGCAGCCTAGGGAGGGACATTCATTTAAACTGCCATAACTTCATATTGTATGTGAACTGTTCAATCTAAACAGTTGAATATAACAAGCTATCTTTCAAAAACAAGCAATCTGGGCAGTGACATTGCAGCACAACTTTGATAGGTGGTATAGACATGTCACATTGGAATTAATTTATGACTTGTATTCTTTCCACCACATTCTGTTGCCTTTGGACAGTTATGTTTCCTGTACCATTTGAATATTATAAATAAAGCTATTATAGACACAGTGATGAACTGCATCAGTTCAAGCCTTTGCTTTTATTTCTCATTCTGTTTATGATCTGACTTTATACTTCTCTCTAGGTAGAGATCTTCATAAGAAAACTTAGCTTCATCATAAGCATCAGTGTTCAGAAGAATGAGCAGAATATTAGTATGGCTTGTATCTCACATAGCAATTTCTAGCCTGTTACTAACAAGGACCAATTGCATCTGTTAGTGTCTGCATAGATCCATAGGTAGCAGGTGTATCAATATGTACAAAAATGTAGATGCATAGAAATCCATAAACACTTCTTAGCTATCTCCTTTAACATCATTGCAAACACAAATTAATTAAGCTGTGGATTGTCAGTTTCACATCTTCTGGGCTTAAATTTGCTAGTAGACTGAAGAAGTAAAAGATACCTAGGGAAATTCCCCATCTTTCATTTTCTGTCAAGCATTCTCATTCAAGGTGAGTCTAAAAAGCCTCCACATTGCAAATGCCAAGCACACCAGCAGTGATTCCTTGAGAATTATTGGAGGCTCTACAGTGTGTTACTTTGAGTGTTCCTCTTTCAAAGTTGCTTCTGCTTTTCTTTTTTCCTAACAACAATCAGGCTGCTAATGCCAAGTCACTCAAAAGAAAAACATAAAACTACTCTTGAGAACGTTTGTTTCAAGTCTACCCTGGGCACAAATGTGATACCCTGAGTCCCTGAAACACAGAATCTTAGCTAAAAAAATTTAATGAGTTCATTGTACACTTAACTTATTAATCAAACAATTATTCACATCATTGAACTGAAAGTTTCTTGTCTTTTGCCCTCTCTTTTGTTTCAAAATTTATATACTATTGGCAGTTATATCAGCTTTTTCTTTTTTTTTTTAAATTAATTTTTATTGATGCTTTGTGCATTTCATACATTTTTTCCAATTCAGTTCAGGCTTATTTCCCTTCCCCCCCCACCCCATCCCAGATCATGCATTCCGCCATAACTGTCCTGCATCTTTCTCTCAGTTTTTTTTTTCATTTTTAGCTATAAGTGATAATCCATGAGTACAAGCATCCTTCATGCAAAACCTATCTGCAGGCTGTTGTGCCCAAACACCTACAGCCCCACCATCCAGTGGGGGGTGACAGGTTGTTTGTTCAATCAAGTTGATCAAATGAGTGTCCAGACTACATTGCTGTAGTTTCACCATTCACCCCAATCGCAGCCCTTACATTCTACCACGCCCCCTCTTCCGCAGGTTGTTCCCTAGGCTTAGAAAAGGGGCACAGGTGGATGAGAGGTAAAACAGTCCACTCTCTCTGGAGCTGTTGACTTGGACTCTGGTCAATTCTGGCTGTTTCCTTTCATGGGCTGACAGTTTGTCCAGGAATAACCTTTCGATCCTACTAATGAAGAACAAGCAATTAGATATATAGGTATTTAAGCAGCACTAATAGTTATGGTAGGTTACTTTAGCATAGACACATGTTTGGATATGTTAATCCATGAATTACAATTTTCCCCCCTGTTAAATATGACAGGGTCTTACTGTGGCTTATAACATATCATAACCTGTAGAGGATGTAAGCTTGTGGCATCAGCCATGGGTTATTTCTCCAAGGGAAAGCCAATAGCCATTAGATTTGGATATACAGGCACATGGCTGCCTCTGCTGCACAGTATTTCCAGGCAGGTGAGGTGTAGCTGGTGCTGAAGGTGGAGTCTTGCTTGACTCAGGGGACCCATGTTTGCTTTATTGGTTTAGGCCTTTGCATTGAGTAGGATGTACAAAAGTGGCAACGGAAAGGCTGACCGTCTGAACATTCAAAGGAAGAAAAGCCTCAGATTGCCATAAACATCGAACCCTCTGTGGATCCTACATGTAACAACTATTATAATGAGTCCTAAAAAACTTACCTTCTAGGTGCCACAAAGGTTCTGATATGAGAAGACTTCCTTGCCTTCCCACCCATAGAACAAGGAGATATGACAATGATGAGGTCGCTCCCCAACTGTAAATTGGAGACAACTATTTAGAGGTAACTCTTATAAAACCGTAAAACTGCTTTCTTTTATTGACTACTAGACATGGGAACTGTGGAAGGGATTACTCTCGTTCAGAACCAAATAATACTAAAGTCCTAGGCTATGCACTCAGCAAATATATTAATACAGGAGCTCTGACATCAGCCAATGGAGATTGTCTATACCAGGTGATGTGGCCAGGGATCCAACCCCCACAAAAGTAAGGGCCCTTGCCTCTAAGTGGGATACTACAGGAGGAGAGGCAATAAACCCTGCTGCTGAAGAACCTGACGTTAAAATGGGAGGGATGTAATTGAGACCACACATGCAAGTGTACAGATGGCCTCTGGAATGCCAGAGAGTGTTACCAAAGGCCACTAACCAAAAAAGCTTTTTCATAGTCTCAAGAGGTTTAAGATCATAAGAGTATATACATTTTTCCACTCAATTTAGGTAGTTAATGGCTTTCTTCAATGCCATGTGTAATGCTCCTGTTTAAAATTTTAATGATACTCATAGTAATGCTTTAGGTTGATTTCCAATCACTCTTGTTTGGAATACTTGTGCATTTAATTGATTGATGTGGCCACTTGGTCATGATGAGACAGAAATGATGCAGATTTCACAAGATCATTCTGTTTAGTATCCATTTTTTCAAGAATAATTTCTGGCTCTTTGCTTTTATACACTCTAGTTGGTGTTTTTCAGAAATTTAAAATATGAGGTCTGGAAATGGATACCTGGTTAAGACAATTGCTGCTGAAATATGAGGGTCTGGGATGATATCTGCCCATGTCTCTAACAAGTGTGGAAGAGACTCATGGATGTCTATAACCCTAGATCTGAGGGTAATGAAAATAGATCTCTCTCTCTCTCCCTCTCTCTCCCTCTCCTCTCCTCTCTCTCTCTCTCTCTCTCTCTCTCTCTCTCTCTCTCTCTTTCTTTCTTATTTTACAGTATCATCTTTAACATTTTCTTTAATGAAAACTTACACCTTGATTCCTACCTATAGGTGTGTGTAATACAAGTGCCTTTTTGAGATTCATGGGTGAAAAAATAGAAACCTAAAGTAAAAAGGGGGGGATATACATATATATTAAACCTTTTGTCAAATTTTTGAACTTAAATCTTAAAAGTAACTATGGGAAAAGATTTGCATGTTCCCACAGGTTGAAACATCACCAACTTAATGGCTGAGAAAGAAAAGATACAGCTTTGCATTGTGCAGGATGTACCAAGAAATACCAGCAGAGAAATTATTCGATCTGAACATTAAGGAAGGAAAGCCCCAGACTGCTACAGGCATCAAACACCTCTGTGGATCCTATTTGTAACAACTTTATAATGTGTCCTAATGAAGTTACCTTCCAGGTGCTGCAAAGTTTTAATATGAGAGACATTCCTACCTCTCCTTTTCATAGAACAAAGAAAAACATAATGGCAATTAAGTCATTCCCCAGTCACTCCCCAACTGTAAATTAGAGCCAAATGTTATAGTGGTAATTTCTTATAAAACAGGCATAACTGCTTTTTTAATTGGCTGATAGACATGAGAACTGTGAAAAGATAATTCTCCATTCAAGGCCAAATGGTAAAGTCTTTATAAGCTGTGTAATTAAGCAAAATATATTTATACAGGAGAGCTCTGGTATCAGCAGTGGATTATTCTGCCAAGGAGATGTTGGCTAGAAGATCCAAGCCCCAAAAATGTAAAGGCGTTTTGCCTGTAAACTGGGATACCTGCAAGGAGAGAGGCAGTAAGGCCCTGTTGTCGAAGACCTGGTGTAAGCATGGAGAAATATTTTGAGACATCCCTTGCTAATGCACAGTCGGCCTCTGAAATGCCAGAGAGTGTTACCAAAGGCCACTATATCAATGAAGCAAATACTGGTCTCCTTGAGTCAAGCAAGACTCCTCCGTTAGAGCTACACCTTACCTGCCTGGAGACACTGTGCATCAGTGGCAGCCATGTGTCTGTATATCCCAAGTCTAATTGGCTAATTGCTCTCTCCTTGGAGGAATAATTCACATCTGATGCCACAAGCTTACATCCTCTAATGGTTAGGAAATGTTATAAGCCACAGTAAGACCTTGTCATCTTTGACAGAAAAGCTGCAGTTCTTGGATTAGCATACCATCTAAATATCTGTGTTGATGCCCAATATGTAACTTACCATAATAATTAGTACTGTTTTAATGCCTGTATTTCTAATTGCTTGTGCTTCATTAGTAGGATTAAAAAGATATTCCTGGATAAACTGCCAACCCATGAAAGGAAACAGCCTGAACTGGTCAGAGGCCAGAATGACATCTCCAGAGAGAGCAGACTGTTTTGCTTCTAGCTCACTTGTGCCCCCTTACCAAAGCTTAGGTAACAATCTGTGGAAGAGGGGGCATGATAGAATGTAAGGGCTTTGGGGATTGGGGTGAATTGTGGAACTAGAGCAATACAGACTGGACTCATTTTGTTTGCACATTTTAACATTTAAAATGTAAATTTGCATGCAGGTATAAAGTCATGTAATTTTACATTCTTTTTTTTAGTATATGACTATATATCCTCCATCTGTATATGGTAATTACAATGTGTGAGTATAAATGGAAAGACAATTCTACAGCCCATTTATAGATTCACATTGTAATAGCACAGTTGCTTTTAGACACAATGAAATATAATAATAAAGTTGTTCAGTTTGCCTACCAACAGGGGATTTGGTGTTAGCATCCACAATGAGGGAAAGCATTTGTCTTTTTTTTCTGGGACTGTGTTACTTCACTTAGTCTAGTTGCTTCAAGTTCCATCCATTTACCAGCAAAGCTCATGATGTCATCTTTCTTTATTGCTGCATAGAACTCCATTGTGTAGATGTACCACATTTTTGTCATCCAGTCATCTGTTGAGGGGCATTTGTGTTGGTTCCAGGTCTTTGCTATTGTGAAGAGAGCTGCAATAAACATAGCTGTGCATGTATCTTTGCGGTAGGATGTGTCCTATGGGTATATCCCTAGGAGTGGTATGGCTGTGTCAGGTGGTAGGCTCATTTTGAGTTTTTAAGTGTTCTCCACACTGCTTTCCACAGTGGTTGTATGAGTTTACATTCCCACCAGCAGTGGATGAGTGTTCCCCTTTCACCACAACCTCTCCAATATTTGGTGTCTTTTGTTTTCTTGATCTTGGCTAGTCTTATTGGAGTGAGATGATACCTTATTGTGGTTTTAATTTCATTTCCTTAATTATTAATGATGTTGAACACTTTTTAAGATATTTCTCAGACATCTTTACTTCCTTACTGGTGAAGTCTCTGTTCAGCTCATTACTCCGTCTTTTGAGTAGGTCATTTGTTTTCTTACTTCTTTGCTTTTTAAGTAACTTATATATTCTGGATGTCAATCCCCTACCTCTCACCCTGTACAAAGATAAACTCCAAGTGGATCAAAGATCTCAACCTAAAACCTAAAACTCTGAAGGTGATAGAAGAAAGCATTGATAGCAACCTACAAGACATAGGTGTAGGAAAAGACTTTCTAAATCAAACAGCAGCTGCACAGGAAATAAGGACAACAGCTGACAAGTGGGACCTCATCAAACTCAAAAGATTTTATACAGCAAAAGAAATAATCAATGGAGTGAAGAGAAAATCCACAGAGTGGAAGGAAACCTTCACCATGGATACATCAGACTGGACTCTTATTTGATCAACATGCTTGTATATGCAAACCCCTCCAGCTGCACAATGGGGATCTTGGACTGTATAAGTTTGGGCATAGCTGCTTGCAAATTGGTTTTACATGAAGGGATGCTTGTATTCATTACCTATTATTACCTATCGGTTGGTTTTTTAGCACAAATTTGTTTTAGTGTAAAAGATAAATATCTTAGGTCTGGCCTGCCTCAACCCAGCACTCAAGATAGGTTCAACCAATCACATATTTAAGCACAGATTCCTTTGTAGATGCCAACCTCTCCAATGGGCTTCTCTGCCTCTCAAAAAATAAAAACAGGGGAGATGTAGCACGCCTCAGGGCACCTCATGGCCGAGGGTCTGTCCCCACCCCAAGGAGGAACAAACAATGTGGCATAGGTGCGTGTTGCTGGGTGGGGCAAGGTGTTCAGTGGCGCCGAGTTCGGAAACTTATGATTGTTCCTGGGAACTGACGTCATTTATTTTATAAAAGCAGGCTGTAGCAAGGAGTAAATTTGAATTTCATAGTAACATCATTACGGAATTCCCGGCTGTTATTTTTAATTAATTATTGTGTGCATACAGGTTAAGTTAGGTCTGCATTTCATTCAGGTTGCCAGTGGGTTGGAGATTCCTTTATGGATCACCAATCTGGGTAGCTGATGTTGTGAGTGGGTATTGGCTGAAGAGAGGCAATCAGCCATCAGCCTGAAATTCCTGTCCACGCTCTGGGCAGGTGAGAAGCCATGGCCAAGAGTGGAACACGTGTCTCATGGGTCCAGGCTAAGGGCCTGGGTTGAAAGTATCATCTAGACTGGGCTACAGGAAGTAGACAACTGGCCTCTGCACTGAGGGGTCAGCTCCCCACAGTGTCTGCAAAGTGGGCACTGTGTCCCCATCCCCCTTAGCAGGGCCTTGTGGTCCCTGTTCGGCATAAAAAGAAAGCTTCCTACACACACACACATACATAAACACACACACACACACACACACACACATACACACAAGCAATCAGATATATGTTATTATTTATTAAAAAAAGAAAAACGTAGCTTCCCAGTTATTTACAGATTCTAGACCATCTTGAGATTGGATGTGTTCTGCTAACATATGCATCCACATGCTGTCTAAATGCAATGAAGTTATTTTGTGGTGTGTGTGTGTGTGTGTGTGTGTGTGTCTGTGTGTGTCTGTTTGTCTGTGTCTGTGTAGTTATGGCTTGTGTGGTTATTTGAAACCTTCCCATCTTGCTCTTTTTCATGTAACTTGTTTCACTACCCATGCTCCTCCATCCACCAAGATGATTGCTGGAAAAAATTGTGGGTAATTGTCCATACAGGAGGATGAATTATCAGTTGTCAAAAGACATAACCTGACATGTGCTTTTAATTCAGATTATTTTAAGTCAATTGAAACATTGCACAATTTCCTGTTTTTCTTTCAATGCCTGCAGATAATGCAAGGCACTCTTTACCCAGAAGCCATCCAGAAAGAAAATAACCTGCAAAGTTTTTTTAATAGTTAGGAGAACAAGCCTGGCGTGGTGGCACACACCTTAAATCCTAGCACTCAGGAGGCAGAGGCAGGTGAATCTTTGTGAGTTCAAGGCCAGCCTGGTCTACAGAGTGAGTTCCAGGAGAGGTGAGGCAACAGGGAGACCCTTTCTCGAAAAAAAAAGTTAGGAGAACAAAACCAGGTATATTGAACAAAAATAATATATTTCATTTTTTTCTTATTCCCTTAATGGAATAAATAAAAAGAAGGAATATAGGAATTTCATAGAAAAAATAATATATGCTACAGTTGATGCCCACATTGTAGATGAAATTAAGTGCTACTGTCATCTATCTGTAGGGAGGTACTGACATATGGACAAATAAATTGTAAATTCAATATATACAGTTTTTGAGTATTAGAAAAATAAGCTGTATATTTTAATTGGTAACAAATTCCAGAATTATAGATTAACACTCTCTTAATGATCCAATTTATACTATAGCTCTTTTCTTCACAAAGAAAACATAAAGCCCTTCAATCCAACAAAAATATTAAACAAAAAGTGGCACTGGAAGCCAGGATTACTTGGTTACCTGTTGTTCATTTCTTTTTGTACACAGCATAGCTGTCATTATGTAGATACTAAAGATAAACAGAAGGTTAAAGAACAATGTTGACCTATTTTCTAAGTAATCCTCTTTTTGAAACTTACTTTTTAAGTCTTTCTAAATTATTTTTAAGTTTTTGGAGAGAAAATAATTACAGTTAAAGCTAAAACAACAAAAACTCAGAAGAAGAAACAAAACCAGAATGAAAAGAATCAAGGAGTGAAAAGAAAATATTTAAGGATACCAAATATATATTTTTTTATTCCAGGAGGAAAGAACAAAATAAAACTTTTATCATTGTACATATTTCAAAATAGTCTGTACACTGTGACCTCTGTCATCTTCCAATGAGCATAACTGATTGCCACTGATTCTCCTCTGACACAGCACTGACAATAGCTGAACAGGAGCTCTCCTGCTCCATAGCTGCTAAGTATCTAAGGAGCAAGACTTGTTTTCTTTTATTTTAGCAACGCAATAAATAATTTGGAATGTGATAAACTGCCAAACCCTCAGGATTAACTTTCCTATCTAAGCTAATCATTTTCTCTGTACGATATTAGATTTCTTAATATCCAACCAAATAAAATTAAGCCTTCATTAAGCCACATAAGTACAAAATGAGCAGTGTTTGGATGAATTATTACTCTAATTTTGAATGTGCTATCATTTTGAATAAACACAGCATTCCTATTACAAGTACTTATTGAAACTCA
Source organism: Rhizomys pruinosus (assembly GCA_009823505.1). NCBI lineage: Eukaryota > Metazoa > Chordata > Mammalia > Rodentia > Spalacidae > Rhizomys > Rhizomys pruinosus. Next base: position 6,467,374 of record VZQC01013591.1, read on the forward strand.
TAATAAACTAGAGACCCGATGTTTTCATATAGCATAACTGATCCTTGTAAGGTGTTTTCAAGGTGGATAATTATGAATACTTTGTTGATGAGAATAGAGATGATGATATATCCAGAATCAGATCACAATAAGGGTGAACACTCAGCTGTCTCTTTTCCTCGGCACCTTCTCTAGTTGTGAGTATATGTGAATTAGCATCTGATGCAGAGAGAAAGACTTCTAAAGAGGATTGGGAGATGCAGTAATTTATGGGTATAATGATAAGATAATAGGAGTTTATTTAATATTGTATACATTTATCACTATGTTGTTTTCCTTCATCCCAAGGCTTGGGGATTATCATGGAAGAATGTGCAGAGAGATTGCAGGAGCTAGAGTGAATGCATGAACACAACAAAATGAAGTTTTCCATAAACAACAGTGTGTTGCACATTTGAAGTTACAGTGGTTGTAAGAGAATATATGAAACCTATGCAAGCTGAACCAAGATTAAATCCCAACATGGAGCAGAGAGGTAAGCACAAGGTACCTACCATAGCTTAGGAACTGTTAGTAATTGAAAGATGCTGGGAAAGGGAATCTCCAATTTCTTTAAAAGGGTGTCTCCTAGTAGGCCAAACATGTTTCACACACAAGAGTGTGTAAATCCTCTTTTTCTCAGTCATTTTAAAGTTTTTCTAAGTCATTTTGAAGTTTTTCTCTTCAGAGGTTTATTGTTTGGGCAGAAGTTAACTATTTGAGTCAATTCATTGACCCAGTCCTTTTGTCGTTATTGTTTTTTTCCCATTTGTATTGTTCCAAAATATGCCTAAATATACATCACATCTATACCAAAATAATGACCTCTGAGAATAAGCTGTATGGTAATTCCAAAATATGTTTAGGAGTTCACACTTTTCCTTTCATTTTATATTAGTCTAATATAGGAATATATACCCTCCACCCAAATACCACAATTACAAAGTCTGAGAGCCCATAAAGGGATTCACATTATAACAATATAGCTGTTTTCAGATAAAAAGAAATAGAACATTAATGCTGATCAGCTTGCCTTTTAATTAGGGATTTGGTGCTAGCATCCACAATGAGGGATATCATTCATCATTTGTTTTTCTGGGACTGTGTTGTTTCACTTAGCATAATGTAGAAATTTAAACAATTTATTTTTATGCTGTAATTTTTAATTTTAATAAAACAGATAATTTCATATTACATAGAGTGCGAAGTTCATCCATTCATTGTTGATAAATTTTAGAAATATTTTCTATAAAAGCTTAATATTAGATTGGAATTAACCCACTATGACATGTCTACAGGTACAGAGCTCCTACCTTTACCTGCTTTCAGTTTTTGAAAGATTTGAAAAATACAGAAAAGTACAAAAAATAAGACAAGATATCCATATACCACAACTGAGAATTAGCCAGTATTTTCATATATTCACTTGCAGTCCATAAGAGAAATGCTCTCTGATTTAGGAAGTCTTTACCTACGCCTATGTCTTGCAGTCCACTGCCAAGTTTTTCTTCTATCACCTCCAGAGTTTTGGGTTTCACATTGAGGTCCTGATCCATCTGGAATTGACTTTTGTACAGGGCAGGAGGTAGGGGTTTAATTTCATTCTTGAAAATATGGAATGTTTCACGAATTTGTGTGTCATCTCCACAGGAAATAAGATCAACAATAGACAAATGGGACCTCATTAAACTCAAAAGCTTCTGTACACCTAAAGAAACAATAAAGGAAGTGAAGAGAAAACCCACAGAGTGGGAGGAAACCTTCACTGCAGATAAATCTGACAAAGCATTAGTTTCCAGAGTATACAAGCTACTCAAAAACAAAGAAGAAAGAAAACAAATGAATCACTCAAAAATGGAGCAAAGAACTGAATAGAGACTTCACAGAGGAGAAGTTAGATATGGCTGAGAACATCTTAAAGACTGTTCAACATCACTAATAATTAGGGAAGTGCAAATTAAGACCACTCTAAGATATCTTCTCACTCCAATAAGACTAGCCAGGATCAAGAAAACGAAGGATATCAAGTGCTGGAGAGGTTGTGGGGAAAGGGAAACACTCATCCACTGCTGGTGGGAATGTAAACTTGAACAGTCACTATGGAAAGCAGTGAGGAGAACACTTGGAAGGCTCAAAATGAGCCTTCTATTTGACCCAGTCATACCACTCCTCGGTATATACCCACAAGACTCATCTAACTGCAGAAATACATGCACAGCTATATTTATTGCAGCTCTGTTCACAGTAGCAAAAAGCTGGAACCAACCCAAATGCCCCTCAACTGACGAGTGGATAGAGAAAATGTGGTACATGTACACAATAAGACTGGCTAGGATCAAGAAAACAAATGATACCAAGTGCTGGAGAGGTTGTGGGGAAAGGGGAACACTCATCCATTGCTGGTGGGAATGTAAACATGTACAGCCACTATGGAAAGCAGTGTTTGCCCCTCAACTGACGAGTGGATAGAGAAAATGTGGTGCATATACACAATGGAATTCTATGCAGCGGTAAAGAAAGACAACATCATGAACTTTGCAGGTAAATGGATGGAGCTAGAAGACATTATGTTAAGTGAAGTAACACAGTCCCAGAAAAACAAACGACAAATGGTATCCCTCATCTGTGGATGCTAGCACCAATAACCTAGTTGTAAATATTTCTTGTGGAGAAGGATGCATATTAAAAGAACAACAACAGAAAGACTGCATCTGAAAACTGACTGAAATGGTGAATCTGGAGGGGTGGGAGGGGCTAGAGAGGGTCACGGGTGTATATTCGATTAACATATATTTAATTGATGTGAGTTCAACAAGTATCCAATTTTGCTCAGACTCTGTCTACAGCTTATGTGCTGTTTTAGGACGCAGTAAAAGTAAATATGTGCATATTAAACAAAATTGGTTTAAAGGTTTTGATAAAAACGGTAATGCATCTGAGATAATTGGAAATATAAAGTGTTGTCCACATTTGTTTTACTTAAAATCTGTATAAAAATAACTTTGGGATTGGCACATACGAATGTTCTCTATAATTTTTTTGCTGTACAGTATCATATTGTAGCATTCTCTTTTACCTGTAGGATGATTTAACTTAAGGAATTATGTTTGCTTACCAAGTTAATGACATACAGTCACTCAAAACAGCTTGGGAGAATTTGATGAAATTTGTGCCTTGATTCCTGCCTATAGGTATGTGTACTACAACCGCCTTTTTGAGACACATGGGTCAAAAAATAAAAACCTAAAATAAAAAGGGGGGATTAGGTTATATATGAAAACTTTTTGTCAAAAACTTTGCAATTTAAATCTTAAAATTAACTATGGGAAAAAATTTGTATGTTCCCACAGGTCAAAATGTCACCAACTTAATGGCCAAGAAAGAGAAGATACAGCTTTGCATTGTGTAGGATGTACCAGGAAGTGCCAAAAGAAAGCTTGGCCCATCTGAACACTGAAAGGAAGAAAAGCCTCAGACTGCTACAGGAAACAAACCCCTTGGTGGATCCTACTTGTAACAACTGTCTATAATGAGTCCTAACAAAACTTACCTTTTAGGTGCTGCAAAGTTTTAATATGAGAGACTTTCTTACTTCCCCTTCATAGAACAAGGAGGAATATGATGATGATGAAGTCGTTCTCTAACTGTAAATTGGAGTCAACTCTTATAGATGTAATCTCTTATAAAACTGGTAAAACTGCCTTCTTTAATTGACATAGGAACTATGAAAAGTTTTATTCTCTATTCAGAACCAAATATAATACTAAAGTCTCCTTAAGCAGTGCATTTAAGCAAAATATATTAATACAGGACAGCTCTGATATCAGCAATGGATTATTCTACCAAGGAGATGTTGGCTAGGTGATCCAAGCCCCCACAAAAGGTAAAAGCTTCTTGCCTGTAAACTGGGACACCTGCAAGAAGAGAGGAGATAAGACCCTGCTGTCGAAGACCTGATGTAAGCATGGGAAAAATGTATTGAGACCGTACATGCAAGTGTAAAGTTGGTCTCTGGAATACCAGAGAGTGTTACCAAAGGCCACTAAACCGATAAAGCGAATATAGGTCTCCTTGAGTCAAGCAAGACTCCTCCATCAGTACCAGCTACACCTCACCTGCCTGGAAATACTGTGCAGCAGTGGCAGCCATATGTCTATATATCCCAAATCTAATTGGCTATTAGCTCTCTCCTTGGCGGAATAACCCATGACTGATGCCATAAGCTTATATCCTCTAGAGGTTAAGAGATGATGGGGCTGTAGAGATGGCCTAGTGGTTACGAGTGCCGACCACTCTTGCAGAGGACCCGGGTTCGATCTCCAGCACCCACATGGTGGTCGGGAACTGTCTGAAACTCCAATTCCAGGAGAACTCCAGTTCCAGGGGAATCTGACACCCTCTTTTGACCTCTGTAGCATTGCACGACACAGGTGCACAAACTTGCATGCAGACAGTACATTCATACACATACAGAAATAAATAAAATAAAAAAAAAAAAGTTATGATATAAGCCTCGGTAAGACCCTGTCATAATTTACAGAAAAAACGTAATTCATGGATTAATATACCATCCAAACATCTGTGTCTATACCAAAGTAACCTACCACAACAATTAGTACTGTTTAAATACCTATATATCTAATTGCTTGTGCTTCATTAGTAGGACTGAAATGTTATTCCTGGACAAACTGTCAGCCCATGAAAGGAAAAAGCTGAAATTGACCAGAGTCCAAAACAACAGTTCCAGAGAAAGTAGACTGTTTTCCCTCTTGTCCAGCTGTGCCCCTTTTCTAAGCCTAGGGGACAATCTGCAGAAGAGGGGTTGTGGTAGAATGTAAGGGCTGCAATTGGGGTGAATGGTGAAACTACAGCAATATAGAGTAGACAGTTATTTGATCAACTTGATTGTACATACAAGCCCCCCAAGCTGGATGGTGGGACCCTTGGGCTCTGTGGGTTTGGGCACAACTGCTTGCAAATTGGTTTTGCATGAAGGATGCTTGTACTCACAAATTATTACTTATTGTCAAAAAATGAAAAAAAGTAAAATGTAAAAAAAAGAGAAATGTTTATATAAAAAGGTGCAGCCCCTCCCCCCCACCTCCCATTCCACTCCCTTCCTTTCTCCACTCTTCACAGGCCCAAAACTCTAGGGAGTTGGTCTGTTCCTGATGTGTCTCATAAACATTTACAAACATAATCATATTCATATCGATATAAACTGAATTTCATGAAGTAAATTTCTAATTTTACATAAAGTCAGTGTACTAAATGCATCATTCTGCCACACCGTTCTCCCCACCAACACCACTGCTAGCATTTTTCTTTTTGTAGACACAGATCTCATTTGTTGCACTGTGTAGATGTCTGCATACTAGTCTCGTTGACCTAAGAGTTCCTCATTCCACTCCCAAATGGCATTTAATTTTTTTCTAGTATTTTTTTCTAGTATTCGGCTACTCTAAATTAAGTTATGGTAAATTTCCTGGTATGTACTCAAGTAGAAATACTTATGAGAACTGCTAAGTAATTTCAAATGCTGCAATGACTGTTTCCCTACTCCCAAGGTCAGAAACTTGCATAATGTATAGAATTTTTTCATTTACGCTATTAATTTCCTTATATTTTACTTTTTATTTCTATGTATAGTTCATGCTGTGTATCTTCCCCCCTCATGAGAAGATTTTATTTCCAAACATAGTCTTGGCATTCTCCTAATACCTTTCCTCAATGCATAGGTATCTTTCTGGACTCTAAGCAGTTCTGTTGAATCTGCACAAGTTTTATATTGGGTCATAGAAATTTTTTATCCATCCTAAGAAAGGTTACAAAAGAGTGATTAGCTGTGCCCAAGTTACTTGTTAATATATTTCACCCTTGAATATATTTGAATTATATAATATTGAATTACTTATTGAGTTATTAGTCAATAATTATTAATCAATAATTATCAATCTATTATTGAATTACTGACACTGAAACACGCCTTCTATACATTAGCTATTAACATCACTACATGATGGCCACTGTATCTGGAGGTGGAAATTGAAATATTTGCTGACTGAGTTCTTTGTTTCGTTCAATTAGCTTTAAAGCGGATGATCTGCACAATTATATCATGTGGCAACTTTCTCTTTTAGCCCATTTAGAACTGTGATCTGGCCTTTGATTCCTGAGCACTGAAACCATGGTGAGAAGTCCTGTGTCAGTGGTTGGATGAGAGCAAGGACTAGGTATAACCCTGAATCTGTATCTACTTCCTGCAAGCTCAAAAGCCAGGTGATAGTCAACACTTGAGATAGGTTCCCATAGTTTCCTTCCTAAACAATTTCTTTTGGAAAATATGGTACATGATTTCAATCAGAGAACCACTACCTTCTGCCCATTTGAAAGAGACCATGTCATGTTAAACACTGCAGTGAAAATATTTTCCCATCTCAAGTGTTAGGAACATTTTAATGAGAATCTCTTTTAGACTGGATCATCTGATTGAGATTTCATATAATTTTAATGCTTATTCATACCAAAAATTTTAAAAATGATCATATTTTATCTGATACAATGTTAGAGCAAGCATCCTTAAACATGCTTCTAATTAAAGCTATTTATAACAAGCATGGATTTTTAAAAAAATCATAGTTTATTGAGATTTCTCACCTCAATGTTTCCTTCATTTAAATTTTATGTGTTTCAGTGTTTAGTCTGATAGGTATCTAAGTACACCATATACTTACATTGCTTAAGTGACCAAAGAAGGCATCAGATCTCCTGCAACTAAAGACACTGGAGTCATTAGCAACCATGTGGGTGCTGGGAACTAAGTGCCAGTCATTTGCAAGGGCAGCCCTTCAGAGCTGAGCCATCTCTCCAGCCCCATGACACTGGCTTTTGAGTGGAAAAGAAAAGGTACAAAATGTAATACAATGGAAATACTCACATTAGAATGGGAATTCCAGAATTTAGTTACTTAATATTTGGATAAATAATACACCAAAAGTCAGGGGAAAATATAGCTTGCTCTTAATAATCTAAGGGAAAAGAACTATTATTAATAGGATGATATTTCCATTTTAAGACCAACATGCCAAACAATAGAAGTCCTTCCTTTTTATCTTGTTCCTCAAAATTATTGACCAGTATTCCACTGGCTGTTTTCACTTCTAAATATATTTCTCATCTATCAAATAGTTGCTGTTCACATATGCAAAAAATGCTCAGATTTTTATTTTTTTTCTCTCTTTTCATCTCAACTCTTGTTTTCTCTTTATAATGGACAGATTGTAGATACCTACAACATATCATAATTGTATTAAACTCCTGTTGCCCTCTGGAAGTCCCCCTCTGGAAGTCCCCCTCTGGAGTCCCCCTCCCTTCCCATTGAACACCTCTTATTTCTATCTAGTCCTACCATGGTTGTTACTTGAGAAAATGCTAAGACTTACTCTGACTGTGGCTGGCTATATCCAAAGCTGAACAAAATTGAGAAAGTAAAGAGAATGCCTATATTGATGTTATGCTTCTTTCCTTCAAGTGTTTTACTTGATGCTTTATCATTTGTAAAGGATTTGCATGCAAGAAAGTCCATCTACTTTGTACGATGCCCATGGAGGCCAGAAGAAGGCAACAGATATCCTTGACGTGGAGTTAAGGTTGGTTGTTAGCAAATGTGTGGGTGCTGGGGACCAAACACAGGTCCTCTGCAAGAAAAGGCATCTCCACTACCCCTTTTCTGTTTCTTGAGTTCAAGCAAAATGACCAGTACCCTTAAGCTTTCAACAGTGTTCCCAGCAACTGTACTGTTAATCTGTGAGACAAGGCATGTCCACCCTTCCTTAAATTGCATATGCTTTATGAGAGCAAGGAGAGTACATAAGGAATGACAAATTGCAAACATTTTTATTCCTTTTTTCAGCCCTTTTCAATTCTTTTTAGTATATTTGCATTAACGAATAAATGGTAGTGCACACCATTAATCCTAGCACTTGGGAGGCAGACGCAGGCAGATCTTTGTGAGTTCAAGGCCAGCCTTGTCTACAGAGCGTGTTCTAGTTTGTCTTCCATTGCTGTGACAAAACTGACCGACACCAACTTGGGGAGGAAAGGGTTTATTCATCTTACATCTCCTGGGTCACAGTTCTCACTTAGGGAGTCCAAGGCAAGAACTCAGGGCAGGAACCTGGAGACAGGAGCTGAAGCACAGGCCATGGATGAATGCTGTTCACTTGCTTGCTCCTCTGACCCATGCCCAGCCTGACCTCTTATACCATACACAACCACCTGCCAAGGGTGGCACCACTCATTGTGGGCTGGGCCCTTCCACACTGCTCAACCATCAAGACAATACTCCACAAATGTGGCCACAGGCCAATCCAATGGAGCCAATTTCCCAATTGAGGCTCTCAACCCAGGTGTGTCAAGTTGACACTAAAGGCATACAGCACAATTGACCCCTTGTCAACATGACACACAAAACACATCACTATTAAACCACCAGCTTTCCAGTTCTTATCCCCAAAGTATGATGTTAACATTTATCACAACCTAAGACAGTACAACCTTAAAAGCCCCACAGTCCTTAAAATGTCAAAACACTTAAAATTTCATAGTCTTTAAGCAAAATATATTAATACAGGAGCTCTGATATCAGCAATGGATTATTCTACCAAGGAGATGTTGGACAGGAGATCCAAGCCCCCACAAAAGGTAAAGGCTCCTTGCCTCCAAACTGGGATACCTGCAAGAAGAGAGGCAATAAGGCCCTGCTGTCGAAGACCTGACGTTAACATGGGAAAGATGTATTGAGACCACAAATGCAAGTGTACAGATGGTCTCTGCAATACCAGGGAGTGTTACCAAAGGCCACTACAACAATAAAGCAAATATAAGTCTCCTTGAGTCAAGCAAGACTCCTACATCAGCACCAGCTACACCTTACCTACCTGGAAATACAGTGCAGCAGTGGCAGCCATATGCCTGTATATCCCAAATCTAATTGGCTATTGGCTCTCTTCTTGGAGAAATAACCCATGGCTGATGCCACAAGCTTACATACTCTAGCGGTTAGGAGATCTTATAAGCCATAGTAAGACCTGTCATATTTAACAGAAAAAAAAATGTAATTCATGGATTAACATACCATCCAAACATCTGTGTCTATACCAAAGTAACCTACCATAACAATTAGTACTGTTTAAATACCTATATATCTAATTGCTTGTGTTTCATTAGTAGGATCAAAAGGTTATTCCTGGACAAATTGTCAGCAGATTAAAGGAAACAGCCAGAATTGACCAGAGTCCAAGACAACAGCTCCAGAGAAAGACTGTTTTGCTTCTCACCCACCTGTGCCCCTTTTCTTTTTTAAAATTTTTTATTTATTTCTGTATGTGTATGAATGTACTGTCTGCATGCAAGTTTGTGCACCCGTGTCATGCAATGCCACGGAAGTCAGAAGAGGGTCTCAGATTCCCCTGGAACTGGAGTTCTCCTGGAATTGGAATTCCAGATGGTTCGTGGCTGCCATGTGGGTGCTGGGGATCGAACCTGGGTCCTCTGCAAGAACAGTAGGTGCTCTTAACCGATAGGCTATCTCTCCAGCCCCCTGTGCCCCTTTTCTAAGTCTAGGGAACAATCTGCGGAACAGCGGCATGTTAGAATGTAAGGGCTGCAATTGGGGTGAATGATGAAACTACAGCAATATAGTCTGGACACTCAATTGATCAACTTGATTGAACACACAAGCCCCCACTGCTGGATGGTGGGACCCACAGGCTGTGTGGGTTTGGGCACAACTGCTTGCAAATTGGTTTTACATGAAGGATTCTTGTACTCATAAATTATCACTTATTGTTAAAAAATGAAGAAAAAAACTGAGAGAAAGTTGCAGGACAATTATGGAAGAATGCAGGATCTGAGATGGGGTGGGGTGGGGTCGAGGGAATGGAATGGGAAATATGCCTGAACTGAATTGGAAAATCATCCCAGGTGTGCCAAGTTGACACTAAAGCTATCCAGCACAGAGCGAATTCCAGGATAGCTGGGGCTACAGGGAGACCCTGTCTTGAAAAGGCCAAGAAAAAAAATGTTCTATACATTCATATATAAAACATTTGTAAGAACTTAGTTGAGTGAAGTAAAATATTTTTTTTCTATTTAAACATTTTTTGTTTTGGTATTTTTGATACAGGGTCTCCATTTAGTACCAGCTGGTCTGGAGCTTGCTATGTAGACCAGGCTGGCTTTGATCACACAGAGATCAGCCTGCCTCTGCCTCCCCAGTGCTGGTATTAAAGGTGTGCACCACCATGCCTGCCCTATTTTAAAGATTTTATTGAGCTTTCCCACATTTCATAGAATAAATCTTAATCAAATTTACACTCAGTCTCCCATAAGCTCCCCCCATATACCCCCACCAAATTTCATTCTTTCTGTCATGTATCTTAAGGCTTATCCAGTCAAGAATTTGAACCCAGATGTCACTTAGTAAAGGTTCATCAACTGGAGTTGGGCAAGCCTATCTAAAGTCACTCTTTTAATTATCAAGTCAGCCATTACCATGCAGTAATCACTTGATAATAGTCAGGAAAAGTTTAGGCCTGCTGAAAATTTCTCCTGTTCTATGCACTTTTTTTAATTGAGTCTGAATGGTTCTTGTACATGCTGTCCCCACTGTAACAAGTTCATATGAACAAGTTCCCAGAAGCCTGAAAGCCTGTGTTTTCTTATGTTTCTGCACCAACTTTACAATCTTTCTGCCTCCTCTTCCACAATGGTCCCTGAGCCATGGTGTCTGAAATTTAATATAGGAGTCTTATCCCGGGTCACAAATGCTGGATTATCCAAAACCTGCCCAGCAGGTTTTGTATGGTGGAGCTTCTTGGTGAGAGTTAAGGGATGCATATATGTTTACTCTACCACCTGCTTCCCTATTTTCCATGATCTTTAGGTGAGGAGGTTTCACCGTACATGTGTCACTTCAGGCAGGGGTTCATTCAAATATATATTCTCTGTGTGTGACCAGTGGTGGATCTCTGTAACAACGTCCATCTGTTGCATTTGATGAGTGGTACATGGGTCACTATCATGAAAAGTAGTTCATGTAAACTGCCTTTCAGCCTTTTATCATGATAGCTTACACAAAATAATTTGTAGTCAACTTATTCTGGTGAGAACAAAATAAGATAATTAGAATGAAAGTTTGTATCATATTACATGAAATACTGTGAAATCAGCCAGTGACATTTTAGGGAAAATAAAGGAATTGTTGGAAATAGAAAATTTCCTGAAAACTCTAATACTTGTTCATTTGAACCTGTATTTACAAGTAGAAATCAGAAGTGTGCAAGTCATCATGAAGTTAGAATACACAGCAGAGGCTGTCATCAGTCAGGCGGGCATGTTCCATCATGCTGCATCCCTCTTTGCTGGTATAATTATTTCACACCATCCTTTGACATAATTTTATTTGAGTAATTCCAAATTCCTTGAATGTTGAGATTGTTGAAAAAATACTGTAATAATGCATCTGGATTTAGTAGTATGTTTCTTCTAAAAGTTGACTTTCAAATAACGGAACACTAGCTCCTGAAATCTTAAGTAAACTATTATTTTTAAAGAGCCTATGAAAGTGATTATAATTCAATAACTTTACTTCGAGCAATGGCAGGTGGATTTGAGGATGGAAATCCATATTTCAGTGCACATGCGAAATGTACAAATTATTGTAATACATATAAAGAATAATTTAATTCTGTGATTTTTTTGAGGAAAAGATATTTATTTTTTTAATTTTCATTTTTTATTGATGCTTTGTGTTTCATACATCATTTTCCAGTTCAGTTTAGGCATATTTCCCTTTCCCTTCCCCCCAACTCACCTCACCCCATCCCAGATCATGCATTCTGCCATAACATTCCTGCATCTTTCTCTTTTTTTTTTCATTTTATTTATTTATTTATTTATTTATTTATTTATTTATTTTTAATTTATTTTTATTGATGCTTTGTGTATTTCATACATCATTTTCCAATTCAGTTCAGGCATATATCCCCTTCCCTTCCCCCCCACCCCACCCTTACCCATCGCAGATCGTGCATTCTGCCGTAAGTTTTCTGCATCTTTCTCTGCTTTTTTGTTTTGTTTTGTTTTCATTTTTTTCTAAACAATAGTGATAATTTGTGGGTACAACATCCCTTCATGTCAAAACCAATTTGCGAAGCAGTTCGGCCCCAGGACCCACACAGCTCATGGGTCCCACCATCCAGTGGGGGTGAAGGTGGTGGTGGGGTGTTTGTTCAATCCAGGTGATCAAATGAGTTCCAGTCTATATTGATTGTAGTTTCCACCACTTAACCCCAATCGCAAGCCCTTACATTCTAGTGTACCCCTCTTCCCTAGATGTTCCCTAGCCTTAGAAAAGGGCACAGGTGGATCGAGAGCACAAAACAGTGCTACTTTCTCTGCGATAGTGATGTCTTGGCTTCTAGTCATTCTGGATGCTTTTCTTTGTGGGGCAGCGCTCCAGTTTTGCCAGGCTAACCTTTCCGATCCTACTAATGAAGCCATCATGCAATTAGATATTTAGTATGTATAAATCTAGTATAATATATAGCTCCTTCGTCCTACTAATGACGCACTCGACAATTGATATATGGTCTTTAACACACCAGTTACTATTAGTTATGAGGTTACTTTGGTCATGACACGATGTTTGGATGAGTTAATCATGATCTAATTTTCTTCTGTCAAAGTATGAGCGGGTTCATTCGTGTTGGTTTATAACATCTCCTTAAACTTAGCTGGATGACATAGCTTGTGGCATCAGCGTTGGTTATTCCTCACAAGGAGGAGAGCCATTAGCCAATTAGATTTGGATTATACAGACATTTGGCTGCCACTTGCTGCACAGTATTTCCAGGCAGATGTGCTGTTGTTAGCTGGTACTGATGGAGGCGTCTTGCTTGCCCTAAGGAAGCCTATATTTGCTTTATTGGTTTAGTGGTCTTTGGTACACTCTCTGGCATCCCAGAGACCATCTGTATACTTGCAATCGTGGTCTCCATACATCTTTTCCATGTTTATATCAGGTCTTCGACAGCGGGGTTTTATCACCTCTCTTCCTGCAAGTATAATCCCAGTTAGGATGCAAGGAGCCTTTACCATTTATGGGTGGCCTTAGGGGAATCTTACCCTGGCAAACATCTTCTTGGGAGAATAATCCATTGTTGATGTCAGAACTCCTTTATTCGATTATATTTTGCTTAAGTGCTAGCTTAAGGAGACTTTAGCATTATATTTGGTTCTGAATAGAAAAATCTTTTCACAGTTTCTATGTCCATTAGTTAATTAAAAAGGCACAGTTTTTACTGATTTTATTTTACAAGAGAACACTTCTATACCAGCTGGTTCCAATCTACAGCTTGAGAAATGACCTCATCATCCTCTTTATTTCTCTTTATTCTATGGTGGGGGGGTTAAGAAAGTCTCTTGTATTAAAAACATTTTTAATACAAGAAGGTAAGCTTCGTTAGGAATCATTAAAAAATTAGTGTTACTAGTCGGATCCACAGAGGGGCCTGTGGTAATTTATGAGTACAGCATCCTTAATGTAAAACCATATTTGCAAGCAGTTTTGCCAAAACCCACACAGCCCATGGGTCCCACCATCAGCAGGGGGGAGCTTGTATATTCAATCAAGTGTTCAAATGGGTGTCCAGACTATTTTGTTGTAGTTTCACCATTCACCCCAAACACATCCCTTATATTATACCATGCCCCCGCTTCTGCAGATTATTCCCTGGGCTTAGAAAAGGAGCAGAGGTGGATGACGAAGCTAAATGTTCTACTTTCCTGGAGCTGTTGTCTTTGACTCTGGTCAGTTGTGGCTATCTTCCTTTCATGGGCTGACAGTTTGTTCCGGAATAACCTTTTGATCCCACTAATGAAGCACAAGCAATTAGATTATATAGGTATTTAAAAAACAGTATTAATTGTTATGGAAGGTTACCTTGGTATAGACACAAATGTTTTATGGTACTGTAATCCATGAATTACATTTTTTTCTGTTAAATTATGACAGTGGTCTTACGCTGGCTTATAACATCTCCTAAAAATTAGAGGATGTAAGCTGGGCCTCCAGCCATGGGTTATTCCTCCAAGGAGAGGAGTTATTAGCAATTTAAGATTGGGATATATAACAGGCCACATGGCGCCACTGCTTGCACATATTCCAGGCAGGTGATGTGTAGCGGTGCTGATGGAGGAGTCTTCTTGACTCAAGGAGAACCCCGTATTTGCTTGATTGGTTTAGCGGCCTTTGGAAGCACTCTCTAGTATTCCAGAATTCATCTGTTAACACTGCACGTGTATGGTCTCAAACATCTTTCCAATGTATTACATCAGGTATTGGACAACAGGATCTTTTATCGCCTCTCGTCTTGCAGGTATCCCAGTTTGGAGGCAGGAGCCTTTTACATTTTGTGGTGGGCTTGGATCCACCTGGCCAACATCTCTTGGTAGAATAATCCATTGCTGGCATGTAGGTCCTGTATTAATAAATCTAGAACAATCAGTAGCCTTTTCTCTTACACCAACAATAAGCAACTGAAGAAGGAATACAAGGAGACCTTCCCTCTCACAATAGCCTCGAAACAGTAAAATACCTAGGAACAAACCTAACCCAAGATACCAAGGATCTATAAAGAAAAATTTAACACCTTGAAGAAGGGGATAATTAATGATAACATCCGAAGATGGACAAAACCCTCCCATGCTCAGGGGATGGAAAATAAATATCAGTAAAACTATCCGTCCTACCTAAACCCCTATAGATTTAATGCAAATCCCAATTAACACATCCCCAAGGTTCTTTCACAGGTTTGGGGAAAAAACAATCCTCCAATTTCATTTGGAAAAAAGAAAAAGACCCCAAATAGCCAACAGAAACACTGACAAAAAGAATAATACAGGGGGATCCTATTATCAGACATCAATAACCTCTAACTGCTATAGTTCATAAAGAAGCACTTGTACTGGCACAAAATCAGACAGTTGACCAAGGGAATAAAACTGAAGATCCACACCTAAGCTCATCACAATTTCAGCCACCTCATTTTGGACAGGGGGCCAAGAAGGGACACATTGCGAGAGGAAAGACAACCCTCTTCCACAAGTGGTTGTTGGCCAAAATGGATCACAACCTGTAGTAGAATGAAATTAGACCCTTACCTCTCGCCCTGTACAAAAGTCAATTACAGATGGATCAAAGACTTCAATGTGAAATCCAAAACTCTGTAGGTGATAGAAGAGGAACTTGGCAGCAGACTACAAGACATAGACATAAGAAAAGTCTTCCTAAATCAGACAGCAGCTGCACAAGAAATAAGATCGACAATTGACAAATGGGACCTCATTAAACTCAAAAGCTTCTGTACATCAAAGGAAACAATAAAGGAAGTGAAGAGAAAACCCACAGAATGGGAGGAAACATTCACAGCAGATACATCTGACAAAGCATTAATTTCCAGAGTATACAGGCTACTCAAAAAACAAAGAAGAAAGAAAACAAATGAATCACTCAAAAGATGGACCAAAGATCTGAATAGAGACTTCACAGAGGAGGAATTAGAGATGGCTGAGAAACTTCTTAAGAAGTGTTCAACATCGCTAATAATTAAGGAAAATGGAAATTCAAACCACTTTCAGATACCATCTTACTCCAATAAGACTGGCTAGGATAAAGAAAACAAATGATACCAAGTGCTGGAGAGGTTGTGGGGAAAGGGAAACATTCATCCATTGCTGGTGGGAATGTAAACATGTACAGCCACTATGGAAAGCAGTGTTTGCCCCTCAACTGACGAGTGGATAGAGAAATTGTGGTACATATACACAATGGAATTCTATGCAGCGGTAAAGAAAGACAACATCATGAACTTTGCAGGTAAATGGATGGAGCTAGAAGACATTTTATTAAGTGAAGTAACACAGTCCCAGAAAAACAAAGGACAAATGGTATCCCTCATCTGTGGATGCTAGTGCCAATAACCCAGTTATAAATATTTCTTGTGGAGAGGGATACATATTAAAATAACAACAACAGAAAGACTGCATCAGAAAACTGACTGAAACGGTGAATCAGGAAGTGTGGGAGGAAAGGGAGAGGGACACGGGTGTATATTTGATTAATACATATTTAATTGACGTGAGTTCAACAAGTATCCAGTTTTGCCCAGACTCTGTCTATAGGTTACATGGTGTTTTAGGACTTAGTAAAAGTAAATATGTGTATATTAAACAACATTGGTTTAAAGGCTCTGATAAGAACAGCAATGCATTTGAGTTAATTGGAGATATAAATTGCTGTTGTCCACATTTGTTTTAATTAAAATCTGTATAACAATAACTTTGGGATTGGTACAAACAAATGTTCTCTATAATTTTTCTGTTGTATAGTATCACCTTGTAGCATTCTCTTTCACCTATAGGATGATTTAATTTAAAAATTAAGTTTGCTTCCCAAGTTAATCACATACAGTCACCCAAAACAGGATGGGTGAATTTGGTGAAATCTGGGTCTTGATTCCACCCAATAGGTATGTATAATACAACTGCTTTTTTGAGACTCATGGGTCAAAAAACAAAACCTAAAATTAAAAAGGGGGATACAGATAGATCAAAAGCCTTGCAATTCAAATCTTAAAACTAACTGTGGGAAAAGATTTGTATGTTCCGACAGGTCAAAATGTCACCAACTTAAGGGCTGAGAAAAAAAATACAGCTTTGCATTGAATAGGATGTACCAGAAAGTGCCAGCAGAAAGGTTGGCATATCTGAACATTGAAAGGAAGAAAAGCCTTAGATTGCTACAAATATCAAACCCCTCTGTGGATCCTACTTGTAAAAACTATTTATAATGAGTCCTAAGAAACTTACCTTCTAGGAGCTGCAAAGGTTTTAATAAGAGAGAATTTCTTACCCCCCCCCGATAGAACAAAGAGAAATATGATGATGTAAATTTGAGCCAACTGTTATAGAGGTAATCTCTTATAAAACCAGTAAAACTGCCTTCTTTAATTGACTAATAGACATAGGAACTGTGAAAAGGATTATTCTCTGTTCAGAACCAAATATAATACTAGAGTCTCCTTAAGTTATGCACTTAATTCTGTGATTTTTTAAGAATAAACAAATTGAACACAGATTACACTAAAGGAAATTTTTAACTCTTTTTTTCTACCCCAATAACCACTTTCTTATTACAGCTGGCCATTTCTGAAGCACTAGTGTCTTCTTAATTTCAGTGTGGCTTCTTGCTCACTGAAGCACAGAGTTCTGTTGATTGCCTTATTGTATATATAGGAAGATGTTATAATCAAACCAATATCAACAACTGAATATTTAAGTAGTTTCAAGTAATATATTTCAAGATATGCATTACATCAAATTATACATATGTAACTACTGTCCCCATTTTAGATTGCCAGAGTTCAGATTGTGGAAAATCATTACTTTGTAATATTGAATAAGGGAATGTTGAATTAGGTCCCTTTTGTCTTAGAAAAGTAAGCATCGTCAAGGGACAGTGCCTTTCACTCTATACAGCTGTTCTCTTCTAAATGTGTGGTGAGGTTATAGGTTATGCTAGAATACAAGGCTCATCTGCCAAGAAGTCTCATATTTGATTCCAATATGAGAGCAGATTTTGTACACTGAGTTGAATATGCTCTCCTTTTTTAGAGACCATAATCATTGAGATTAATAAATATGAAATTTGGTCATTACTAACCTGGCTCAAATCCAAAATACTGACCCTGAGGCCTGCACAATACAATTATTAGCAACCAAGTAGTTACCTAATTTATAGTTTATTAAAATTATAAGTTATATTACACTCCTGAAATTGTATAGAATAGTTAACATAAGATGTAATTGTTTGTAATATGAGGCCCTTAATATATTTTATTGATTAGAAATATTTAATCCCTTGCATTATAGTAAACTTTTAATTTAATGTACTGAACTTTTAAAAGAAAATTAGCCTGTGGAGTAAAAATTAAAATTCAATTTTTCCATTAATGTATAGCTTTTAGGGTGGAGGTAACAAGTTCTTACATATAATGTAATTATGGATGTCCTAGAAAAACTTGACTATGTTGCCCTCAATCCTGCAGTGATCCTTCTGCCTTTGCCTTTTAAACTTGTAAATTACATGTGTGTGCCACCATACATAATGGAATCTTCAACTGCTACATAAAACCCAGTTCTTTAATCATCTAACATTACAGATGTATATTTTCATTGCAAACATCAATATTTTGCTTCATTGTGCATATATGTTGTACTTCTAATGTCTCTCTCTAAAGTTTAATTTCTCTATATTGATAATGTATGTACAATATTAAAATTGTCTTATGATAGTTGAGAGTCTTCGGTATCATTTACTTTATAATATGTAAAGAAGAATAGACTAGGTAAACACCATTTTGAATAAGCAGAACAAAATGGGATTAAAAACTACATTGCATGTATTACTTACACAGTGTTTGCACAGAGTAGTGTTATGGTTCACTCCCAATCATCTATTTCTTTCTCCTCCTCTTTCCACACAACTTCTTGTGTAAATAATGGAAAATATATTGTAATTCTCTCCTGTTGACATTACTTACAATAAACAACTCAAGAGTATTTGTCATCAATAATAACTGCCTAACAAAATAGAAACTTCACGATTTTAGATATCGTCAAAATCCATCCATGCGTTTGCACATTCATGAATATAAACACACAATTTGTAGGTGTTGGAGACAGAAAAGAATGTCACTACAGATTTCAAGAACCATATTTCAAGTACAATCAATAAAAACACATGACAAAAATTATAGGAAAATGATATCCTTCTTAAACATAGATGAGCTTACCTGGAAAGAAAAATATCACTTATTGGTAAATTTTACAATGTTTCAACGTTTCAACTTGATTTTTTTTTTTTTTTTGTCTTTTTGAGACAGGTTCTCCCGGGAGGCCCAGCTGTCCTGGAACTCACTCTGTGGACCAGACTGGCCTTGAACTCACAAAGATCCGCCTGCCTTTGCCTCCTGAGTGCTAGGATTAAAGGCTTGTGCCACCACACATGGCTCAACTTGCTTTTTAAGATTATTAAGCTACTGGAGCCATTTATTAAACAATTAAAACATAAATACATAACAGGCACTCTAGAAATGTGAGATCATTGTTATTTGGAAAATAGAGAACAATTAAATATTATTCAGACCCTGGCATAGAATTCAGCCAATTCATATGATAGAGTGTGGGTCTGAAGAAGTAAATGGCTCAGCAGTAGGGGAATGACTAGTCTTCCAGTGGATACAGGTTTGTTTCACAGCACCCTAATGGCTGTTAACAATTGTGTATAACTCCAGTTCTAGGGCATACAATGTCTTCTTCTCCCCTGTGAGGCCATTGTAGGAATGTGATGTGCATTACATACATGCAAGTAAAGTACCTACATTCATAAAATAGATAATAAATAAATAAATAAATAAAGATAAACAACAGTCCTTTCTCTCAGTCTTTTTAAAGTTTTTCTCTGCAGAGCTTTATTGTTTTGGGAAGAATTTAACTCTATCAACCTGTTCTTTGACCCAGTCCTTCTGTTATTATTGTTCCCTCTCTTTAATTTTATATTACTCTAAAATATGAATAAATACCTTCCACCTATATATGTTAATTACCATGTCTGAAAGTAAGTGGTAAGTTAATTCTAGATCCCATTAACAGATTCATATTTTAACATGACAGTTGCTTTCAGGTAGAAAGAAATAGAAAAATAATGTTGCTCAGCTTGCCTTTCAATCTGGAGATTTGGTGCATCCACAAATGAAGGAAACCATTCCTGTTTTTTTTTGGGGGGGGGGGCTGTGTTATTTCATTTAGCATAATGGCTTCAAGTTCCATCCATTTACCTGCAAAGTTCATGATGTCATCTTTCTTTTGGGGGGGTCTTTTCGAGACAGGGTCTCCCTGTAGCCCCAATTGTCCTGGAACTCACTCTGTAGACCAAGCTGGCCTTGTACTCACAAAGATCCACCTGCCTCTGCCTCCTGAGTGCTAGGATTAAAGGTGTGTGCCACCATGCCCAGCTATGTCATCATTCTTTTCTGCTGCAGAGAACTCCATTGTTCTATGCAGCAGTAAAACAAAATACATTTTTGTTATCCACCTCTCTGTTGAGGTGCATTTGGGTTTGTTACAACTCTTCCATATGGGAAGAGAGGTGCAATAAACATAGATACACATCTATCTTTGTGGTAGGATGAGTCTTGTGGGTATATACCCAGAAGTTCTATGACTGGGTCGTGTTGCAGGCCTATTTTGAGTCTTTTAAGTGTTCTCTACACTGCTTTCCACAGTGGTTGTAAGACTTTACATTCCTCTGAGCAGTGGATGTGTGTTTTCTCCACAACCTCTCCAGCATATGGTGTCTTTTGCTTTCTTGAACTTAGCCAGTCTTATTGGAGTGGCATGATATCTTTGAGAGATTTTAATTTGCATTTCCTTAATTATTAATGATACTGAACAGTTTTAAAGATGTTTCTCGGCCATCTTTACTGCTTCACTGGTGAAGTCTCTGTTCAGTTCTTTACTCCATCTTTTGAGTGAGTAGTTTGTTTTCTTACTTCATATCTGACAGAGCATTAACATCCAGAATATATAAACTACTCAAAAAAGAAATAAGTAAGAAAACAAATGACTCACTCAAAAGATAGTGTTAAGAATTTTCAATCTGGGGGCTGTAGAGATGGGTCAGCTATTGAAAGCACTAGCTTCTCTTGCAGAGGTCCTGAGTTTGAATCCCAACACCCACCCTCTGGCTAACAATCATCTGTAACTGCAGTTCCAGGGGATCCAACACCTTCTTCTGATCTCCACTGGCACTGCATGTCATGATATCACTTACATATATGCAGAAAATACACCCATACACAAAAAAATAAAATCAAATAAAAGTAGTAAGTAAAATATTGGAAGAATTGTGTATTTGAAAGTTAAACAGGCTTTGCTAAAAATAGACAACCTACTTTGTGCTGTCATCTACAACCAGAGAATTCTGTATCATGTATAGAGTACTACATATATACCATCTGATATAAAGGGTTTAAATCCCTTCTAAAATTTTGTGATTTTGGATGAAACACCCTCATAAAGAAAAAATTATCATATTCTTATCCCTCAGGCACTTGGGGGAATACAAAAATGGATGAGCTTAAAAGAAAATTACAATCATGTTATCTGGGAGCCTCTCAGGGAGAATGATGAGTGAAACAAAAAAAGAGTGTGTCTTTCATCTGTTGAAAGTAATAAATCTTTAATTAAGTTGAAGGGAAGTAGTAATAATCAGCACACCAGATTGACAGGAATCTGTCAGAACTTTGTCAAAGACTGTATCACTCAAATCTGGCATGAAATTGAGGACCAAATGACAGTAGTTGACAGACATATGAACTAAAATAAGATATACAAACTTACAAAGATTTATTAATTATATATACCTATATATTCCATTCAATGAAAACAACATTCTAATTACATATTGTTGAATTAGCTCCCCTATTCAGAAGCAGGTTAAGAGCAATATATATGAGAATTATGCAGACAGAGCGTGACTTGTAGACTCCAAGGTGTGTATGACATCTATTTTTATGTCAATTTATATATTTTTTTTATTTTTATTGAATGCTTGTGAATTTCATACAATATATTTTGATTATATTAAATCACCTCCCCTCAACTATCTGCAACTCCTATTCATAGTTCAAACCAATTTCATATATATTTATATCTATCTATGTATCTATCTATCTATCTATCTATCACCTATCAATCATCTATCTATCTTTCTATCTACCTATCTATCTATCTATCTGTCTATCTATCTATCTATCTATCTATCTATCTATCATCTATCCATCTCCTTAACTCAAAACTTCATGGCCCCTAAAACGATTTCACAGTACTGGAAGATGCTATGCCTGATACCAGAAGAAAAAAAAATACCCACTTGTGAATCATGCCTGATTCAATAACTGTTATGGCAAGATATGACTTCTGGTGCATGAAAGGCAAGGATATTATGGGTGATATCAATCTTCTAATTGGATTTAAAGTACGTTTCAAAGGATGGAGCCTGTACCTGACATTGATATCAGGCCTAGGACTATGTTGCTGGACAGGCCACAGACCATAAGAAACTAATAGTATTATTTTGCTAAATTGATAGTGTTAAAGCAACTCTTAATGACATGTTATACACATAAATTAATTCATCTCTCAGCCCTCACTAGAGAAGTTCCTTTTGTAGCACCCGGTTATTAACACAGAAATCCTCAACTGACTAATGTGTAGAGAATATGAGATTACAGAGTGGTTATGCCCAGAATTGGACAACTGTAAGATATTTTTTTACATCTACAATTAAGCACAATGGAAGCAATAACCAAGGGGGTGCAGTAACGAATCAGGAGACGTGCTGGTGCTCCAACCTTGCCTTTCTCTAGGACATTCAACTAAATTAATGGTGCTCTTTGAATAAATATAATATTTATTTACATGTTTCAATTGCCTTAAATTCAGCTAAAATTTTTTTAAAATGGACACTATCACAATTAAACTATGCATTACTTTTGTTAAAATAATTAAAATTTAAATCCCCAGAAGGGAAAAATGGAATATTTACTGTAGTCAAACATACTGTATTTAAAAAAATACCTTAGGATGGAGCTAGAATATTGCATATAATTTTAAAATCCTGTGGAGACAACTACAGCCACTATTACTATGTGTTCTATTATTCAGTATTCTTCCCTATATACCGAGAAAAATGTCACACTCATTGTACTGAAATGAAAGTGTGATTTAGTCACAATGAATGCATATCTTTGTTGCATGCATTGACTTGGTATATTGTATATTTTGTGCCTGAAACTGCCTTTTAAAAGCTAATTGTTGTCAAGTGCAGTAAGCACTAGTAGATTTCCAACGTACCAAATACATCAAAATGATATCAAAGACTTATACATCACCAGCTACATTACAGTAAACATTTCATTTTATTTATTTTTATTGAAGTTCTGTGCATTTCATACAACATGTCTCAGTCAAATTTAGACCCATTCCCCCTTCCATGCCCCCCACCCCAGCAGAGCTCATGCATTACTTTTCTCAGTCTTTTTTTTTTTTCGTCTTTTTCGAGACAGTCTATTTTTTAAGTTTTTCGATCCAGAAGTCTGCTCTTTCAGTCTTTGAACCAGTCTTTTTTGGTTTTGTTGTTCCCTCCCATTTGTATTGCTCCAAAATGTGTATATATACACGCCACACACATTCCAAAGTTATGGTGATTTCATTTTAAATCTAAGAAAAATTACAAAAATTATAACTGGATATGATTAATATTTTATGACAATATTAAAATGTGAATCATGCTTAAATATGGGGATACATACTGATTAAAATGCATGAGTTCTATTTTACACATGTATATATAATTTTATTAATATCATGATGAAATAAATCCTACTTATCATTCATATATTCACTGAAAAGTATATATGTATTTGTAGCTTAGTTCATGGAAACCTATGCCACTTTACAAAAGTTTGCAATACATTGCTAGCTGAGATGAAGGATCAATGACATCTTCCATAATTGTAGATACCCTGATTCTTAGAAGAATAATAGCTAATCATATTCATTAATATGTAAAATGATAATTATAGCCATGTTGTCATATTAATGCTAGGCAAATTCAGTTTAGGTTCCCAAAATGTTCAGTTATTCATCATTCTTTCTGAATATGGAAAGAGAGCTGATCAAAATGGATTAATGGTTATTTATCTGAATATTAATCATATATCATTAATCAACAAAAATACATGCCAAGTTAGACTCGAAGCAAACCTAATAAGAAGGAAATCTATAAAAAAGAAAATTATATTCTGGATATTCCCTGTAGAGTAAATATATGGTCTTTCTCTTGATTTTACCTATTGTACTAAAAGGCATGGCTAAATAAAATAGATCACAAAGAGAGTGACTGGAGCTGGAGCAATTACACAGCACTTAAGATCACCTGATAATTCTGTAAGACAATTAAAGAGGTCCTACAACCATTGCTACTCAAACTGTTTAGAAGGCTACAAACAGAGGGAATTCTCCCAAACTCCTCCTATGAAGCCAGCATCACTCTAAAACCAAAACCAGGCAAAGATGCAAGCAAGAAAAGAAAGCTATAGACCTAAATCACTAATGAACATAGATGCAAAACTTCTCAACAATATACTTGCAAATCACATATAGACCCACATCAAAAAGATCATCCATCATGATCAAGTTGGATTCATACCAGAGATGCAGGGATGGTACAACATACATAAATCAATAAATATCATAAAACACAGAAATGGACTGAAGGACAAAAACCACATGATCAGGAGCTGGAGAGATTGCTCAGTGGTTAAGAGTGCTGACTGCTCTTGCAGAGGACCCGGGTTCAATTCCCAGCACCCACATCATGGCTAAGAACTGTCTTTAACTCCAGTTCAAGGGAATCCTATGCCATCTTCTGACCTCCGTGGCATTTCATGGCATGGATGCACCAACCTACATGCAGACAGTATACTCATACACATAAAAAATAAGAAAACACACACACACACACACAATCATCTTAATTGATGCAGAAAAAGCCTTTCACATGATCCAGCATCCCTTCATGTTTAAAGTCCTAGAGGGAATAAGGACTGAAAGGACATTTCTCAACATGATCAAAGCCATATATAGCAAAGCCTCTGCCAACATCATGCTAAATGGGGAAAATTTGGAACCTTTTCCCTTAAAGGCGGGAACCCGGAAAGGCTGCACCCTCTCACCACACCTCTTCAACATAGTGCTCAAAACATTTGCTAGGACAATAAGACAAGAGAAGGAAATTAAAGGAGTATTAATCAGAAAAGAAGAAGTTAAGCTTTCCCTTTTTGCAGATGATATGATAGTTTACCTAAGGGATGCTAAAAAACTCCAACAGAAAACTTCTAGAAACCATTAAGAGTTTTAGTAAAGTTTCAGGCTATAAAATTAACCTAGAAAAATCAGTAGCCTTTCTTCACACCAACAATAAATAAGTGGAGAAGGAATATATGAAGACATTTCCGCACACAATAGCCTCAAAAATAATCAGATACCTGGGAACAAACCTAACTAAAGAAAAGTCCTCTACATCAAAAATTATAAACCCCTGAAGGAGATTGAATATGATATCAAAAGATGGAAAGATCTCCCATGCTCATGGCATTGGAAAATTAATATAGTAAAAATGTTCATTTTACCAAAATAGATATACAGATTCAATGCAATCCCAATTTAAATCCCTATGAGCTTCGTCACAAACTAGGGAAAAAAATCCTAAAATTCATAAGGAAAAACAAAAGACCTTGACTAGCAAAAGCAACCTTGAGTGAAAAATGCAATACAGGGGGGATTTCCCTACCAGACTTCAAACTATATTGCAGGGCCATAGTCATATAGACAGCCTGATACTGGCACAAAAACGACCTGTTGACCAATGGAACAAAATTGAAGATCCAAACTTGAGCTCATACAATTTCAGCCACCTCATATTTGACAAAGGGGAAAAAAACCCTCAATGGAGGAAGGATAGCATCTTCAGCAAATGGTGATGGCAAAATTGGATCATCATCTGTAGAAGAATAAAATTAAACCCCTACCTCTCACCCTGTACAAAAATCAACTCCAAGTGGACCAAAGATCTCAAAGTGAAGCCTGAAACACTGAGTGTGATAGAAGAAAAAGTTGGCAACAACCTACAAGACATAGGCATAGGAAAAGACTTTCTAAATCAGACAACAGCTGCACAGGAAGTAAAGTCAACAGTCAACAAATGGGACCTCATAAAACTCAAAAGCTTCTGTACAGCAAAAGAAACACTCAAGAAGGTGAAGAGAAAACCCATAGAATGGGGCAAAATCTTTACCAGTGACACATCTGACAGAACATTAACATCAAGAATATATAAACTACACAAAATCAAAGAAATAAGAAGACAAAATGACCTACTCAAAAGATGGAGTAAAGAATTGAACAGAGATTTCACCAGTGACCAATTAAATATGGGTGAGAAACATCTTAAAAAGTCTTCAACATCATTAATAATTAAGGAAATGTGAATTAAAATCACTCTCAGATATCATCTCACTCCAGTAAAGCTAGCTAAGATCAAGAAAACAAAAGACAACAAATGCTGGAGAGGTTGTGGGGAAAGGGGAACACTCATCCATTGCTGGTGGGAATGTAAACTTGTACAAGCACTGTGGAAACCAGTGTGGAGAACACTGAAAAGACTCAGAATGAGCCTGCCACCTGACCCTATCATACCATTCTTAGATATATACCCCAAAGACTCATCCTACCTCAAATATACATGCACACCCATGTTTATTGCAGCTCCCTTTACAATAATGAAGAGCCGGAACAAACCCATATGCCCCTCAACAGATGAGTGGATGACAAAAATGTGGTACATCTACACAATGGAGTACTATTAAGCGGTAAAGGAAAACGGCATTATGAACTTTGCAGGTAAATTGATGGAGCTCAAAGCAATTATACTGAGTGAAGTAACACAGTCCCAGAAAAACAAGCAGCGAAAGGTTTCCTTCATTTGTGGATGCTAACACCAAACCCCCCAGAGGAAAGGCAAGCTGAATATTATTGTGATATTTCTGTTTATCTGAAAGCAACTGTGTTGTTATAATGTGAATCTCTCAACAGGCTCTAGAATCTACCCACCAATTATTTTCAGTCTCTGTAATTACTGTATATGGGTGGAGAGTATGTATCCATGTTTTAGAGTAATATAAAATTTATGGAGGAAATGTGAATTCCTAAGCATAAAACAAAAGACTGAGAGAAAGAAGCAGGACAGTTGTGGCAGAATGCATGATCTGAGTGGGGTGGGGAGGAAGGGAAAGGGGAATATGCCTGGAGTTAATTGAAAAATGATGTATGAAATACACAAAACATCAATAAAAAAGATCTATTAGTAAAAATTAAAATAAAATAAAAATATCACGTGCTGCACTTCTAGATGACTAGCTTATGGTTCCCAACACTCATGTCAGGAGGTTCATAGCATTAGATAAGTCAAGTTATTGGGTATTTAACAACTATAAACACATATATAAATAGTCTTGGGTGGCAGACATTTTATGCAGATTACCTTTCCCACAATGAGTACTCTGCACCCCCTCATTCTATGTACATTTGCTGGTTATAGATCTCTGTGTTGATCATCATTTGTTGTCTAAGGAAGCTTCTCTGGCGAAAGTCTAGAGAGAGATTAATTTCTGAGTATAACCATACATCATTTTGAGTACATTTAATATCGTATCTACTTAGTAGAATATAATAATATACTACCTTAATATCCTATTATTATGTGATCCATCTAACCCAAGGTTTCTAGGCCTGACATCAATTCCAAGGATGGGCTCTATCTTATGAAGTACTCCTAAAAACCAGTTAGAAAGTCTTTGGTTAGTATCATAATATTTGTGTATTATTGTACTAATAGGAATTTCCTTCCAAGGCAGTCTGTGTACTACACAGGTTCCACAGCTGGGCAAGGTCTATAACTACTTTTCTCTTCTGACAGCATGCATAGCACCTTCTACCACTATGAAAGCTAGTCAGTAGTAATGAAACTTTGAGCGTGTTACCAGTTTGATCACTCCTTGTTTATTCTACAGCCAACATATGGAATGTCTTCAGCAGTACATTATTCCCACGAAATTACCTTGGATAACGAAGATCAGTGATATTAGCCAATACTTTTTTTACAACCCTATGGTGTCTAATGAGGCAAAGTCCCTTTGCTTTAAGGCAATTCTTTTTAATATGCTTTGTATAATGTATATGCATGTATTTTAAGAAGTATCCATAGTGATAGATTTCTACATGAATTTTGCTAAAGGCATTTAGTCTTAGTTATTTCTTTCTCTTCTCCTCTTTCTACATTACTGTCATATTCCTGACCTCATATATCCCTTCCTATCATCTTGGCACACTTGCCTCTGCATCTCCCTTCCATGAATCCTAAAACTTCCCCATTTGTTGGATTCCTGAAAGCCTTGAATTTCAAATTGAAGCATCCATATCTAAAAGTTCAAAGTTCGCATCCAGGTATAAGAAGGGGTATTAGAATTTTGTGTTGCTTTTTCTGATTTAACTCAGTGTGATTGTCTCAAGTTCCATCCATTTACTTTTCAATTTCATAATTTAAGTGTTTCTTTTTTCTGTTGGTCTTTTTGAGAAAGGGTCTCCCTGTAGCTCTAGCTATACTGGAACTCACTCTGTAGACCAGGTTGGCCTTGAACTCATAGAGATTCACCTGCCTCTGCCTCCCCAGTGCTAGGATTAAAGGTGTGTTCCACCACACCCAGCTACCATAATTTCAGTTTTAACAGCTGAATATTATATTATTGAGTAATATTTCAAGATATGTAAGGCCTTCCAAAGTTAAATCAAAATGTCTTAAATAATTTAAGCAGACCCATAATAGCAAAGAACATAGATGCAGTAATTAAAATCACCCAACTATAAAAAGCACAGATGGATACTGTGAAGAATTCTGCAACACTTTCAAATATTCCCCATAAAATAGATAAGGAAAGATCAATCACAAATTACTTTTATGAATCCATTATTTCCCTAATAAGACAAAGATCCAAGAAAAAATAATCTAATTGTTCTAATATATGTAGATGCAGACATCTTGATAATATATGCTCAAACCTAGTGTAAGAACACATAAAATTATTATTCCTCATTATCAAGTTGATTCCATTCTAGGGATGGCTCAACATCTATAAATCCATGAATGTAATACATCACTTAAACAGACTCAAGGACAGAAACCACATGATCATCTCATTTGATGGACAAATGACCTTTGAAAAAAATCCAATACATATCTATTCATGATGAAAGTAATAGGTTACCAAAGGTACAGGGAAATAACTTTACATAATAAAGGCAATATCCAGTAAGCCCATAGTTACCATCATAATAAACAAACCATATGTTTTTCCAATGAACTAATATCTCATAACATTAATGTCCAATGTATTCTATCAAAATTGACTTATAGACAAAAACATAAAACAGAAAGGGTAAATACCAAATGTGTTTAAAGGAAAATTTATAGGAACAAACATATTCACATATTGATGATAAGTAAGGACTGCCTTCAACTTTTATTTACTCATTATTTTGGTCTTTTTGAGACAGGGTCTCCATTTAGCCCCAGCTGGCCTGCAGCCGGCTATGTGGACCAGGCTGGCCTTGAATTCAGAGAACCACCTGCCTCTGCCTCCTGAGTGCTGGGATTACATGCATGTACCAATATGCCCAGCTTTACTAATTTATTTAATGTTTATGAACACTTCCGTATATATATACGGAACATTAAATTATATGCTAAATTATACATTAAATTATACATAAATTATATATTATACATAAATTATATATTATACATAAATATATATACATAACTTATATGTTATAAATATATGAATACATATACATAAAGTACAAATAAACATAAATATATATTTATATATTCATATAAAAATATATATGTACATACATGAATATATTTATTTAATAAATATTTATTAAATATATTTATATAAATATATACATAAATTATGAGTTATAAATTTATATATAAGTATATACCTAAATGAATATATTTTATATGTATATATACACATATATAAATATATGTATAAGTATAGACTTAAATTATAAATTATATTATATTATATAAATTTTAAATTATATTATACAAATTATACATTATAAATATATAAATATATACATAGATTATATTTTATACATAAGTTATATACATACATTATATATTATACATTAAATTATACATAAATTATATATTAAATTATACTTTACATATATATATATATATATATATTTATAATTATGATGGGCATCCATGTTGTATAATACCTTCAGAGGCCAAATGAAGGCATCAGATAGTCAGCAACTGGAGTTACAGATGGTTGCTACCTGTCATATGGGTGTTGGAAATAGAAAAAAATCTCTGCAAGAGCAGCTAGTGCCCTTCAGTGTTGTGCCACATCTCCAGCTCAAGTGAGAATTCCTATACCCAAATTAACATTTGAAGTACTAAAGGAAAACAGAGAAAAATTGGATTTAGAAACAGCATATTTTCCTTGCATGTATATATTACTTCCATATTAGAAAACATCTTATTTGTTCTTTAACAATGAACTCATCACTTAACCCCTTGCTTCATCATAAGAATCATAAATTCAAAACTATCAGCAGATTGATGTGAATGGCTATACAATTTGTATTCATAACATAAAATAAACATATTAACATGAAAGTCTACAAACAGCTTTGAGGACAAATAATGACCACTTGTGGATCATTGTAATAGTCACAGTTTGTCATGAAAATATAGTTCTTTGATGAGTGGTAAGATATATACTTGTTTCTGAACAAGGCTATATAAACAGAATATATTATGAAATTTTGTTGGTGTGTGAGTGTAGCACTTGTTCCTTGTTCTGTAGAGTCTATGGCCTCTATACCCATGGGTGGCTATATTAACTATACCTTGCATGGATTACCTCTTGCTGAGTGTGGTTTAAGTTCAATTAGACAGCTAATGATTACCTGCAGGATACAAGTGGTGCTATTATACTGATAGAGATAACTTTTTGGGTTGTCATTGTCATGATTTATAGGCATCTTTTGTTTAGGTCATTTGTTTTCTTCTTTGTTTTTTTGAATAGTCTATATATTCTTTTGGAGGGGGTTCCTTTCTACTGTTTTTTTTATTTGTTTATTTTTAAGGGATTCTACAGTATAATGACACAGTTGTTTGCAGATAACATTGATGTTACTCAGTTTGTCATACAATTAGGTAATTGTTGCATTTTGCAAGTATCTATGTCCAAATTTTGAACAACCCAAGGTTCCCATAGTCCAGTTGGAGAAGCCTGTATGCACAGGCATGTTGATCAATTAGAAGTCCAGACTATATTCCTGTAGTCTCATGATTCACCCCTATCTCTCTGCAGCCCTTACGTTCTACCATGCCTCCTCTTCCGCAATTTGTTCCTCTTCTGCAATTTGGGAAAGGGGCACAAGAGGGTGAGAAAAAAACAGTCTAATTTCTTTGCAGTTGTCATTTTGTACTCTAGTCTGTTCAGGTTGTTTCCCTTCATGGGTTGACAGCTTTTCCAGTGATATCCTTTTCAGTCATACTAACAAAGCACAAGCAATTGGATGTACAGGCATTTAAGCAGTACTAATTATTATGTCAAGCTAAGCTGTGAGCATGGACACAGATGATTGGATGGTTTGCTAATCCACAAAACTGTGGTTTCTCTAAAAGGGTGACAAGTTCTTATTGTGGCTTATAACATCTCCTAACCACTAGAAGACATAAGCTTGTGGTATCCACTGTGAGTTATTCCTCCAAGGAGAGAGCTAATAGCCAAATAGATTTGGGATATATATAGACACTTGGCTGCCACTCTCGCACAGTATCTCCAGGCTGTTGAGGTGTAGTTGATATTGCATTATAACACTTTCTTTTACTTGGAGGACAATTTAAAGGAACTAAGCTTAAATTTCCTTCCCAAATAAGTATCATACAGTCAATGAAAAACAGTTTGGGTAAATTTAATGAAAGCTTATGCCTTGGCTCCTGTTTATGCATTTGTGTAATTCAACTTAGGCATCTATAGGTCAAAACATAAAAACCAAAAAAAAAAAAAAAAAAGGAGGGAGGTGGGAGGTGGTGTAGTATTCTTTCTGGAATACAAATGGAAAACTCTGTGTTCCAATCCTATTAATAAATTTTCAATTTTTCTAATTTTGAAACTAAGAATGGGAGGAGAATTTTATGTTCCCACAGGTAAAATTCACCAATCTAAAGGCCTGGAAACATACAACTTATGGCCATGCAGGATGGACTGGGAAATGCCAGCAGAGAGGTTGACCCATCTGAACATTAAAGAAACAGTAACCTCATACTGCCTGAGTCACAGACACTGATCATCTCTCTGAATACTATTGGGGTTAACTGTTTATAATGGGCCCTAATGAAGTTTACCTTTCAGATACTGAGAAACCTTCCTACCTCTCCCCTTTATAGGAAAAAGAAAAACATGATGGTAATGAAACCACTCCCTAACTGTAAATTAGAGCCAATTGTTACAGTGGTAATTTCCTATAAAACAGGCATAACTACCCTTTTTTAATTGACTGATAGGCATAGGAACTGTGAAAGGATATTTCTCTATCTAGAGCCAAATTCAATACTAAAGTTTTTATAAGCTGTCTAATTAGCAAAATATATTACTACAGGAAAGCTCTGACATGACCAATGAATTATTCTGCCTAGGAGATGTTGGCTAGGGGATTCAAACCCCCCCAAAATTATAAAGGCCTTTTGCCTACAAGTGGGATATATGCAAGGAGAAAGGTAGTAAGTCCCTGTTGTCGAAGACCTAGTGTGAGCATGGAAAAATGTTATGAGTCGTCACTTGCTAGCATACAACTGGCCTCTGAAATGCCATAGAGCATTACCAAAGGCCACTAAAGCAATACAGCAAAATATTGGTCTCCCTGAGACAAGCAAGACTCCGCCATCAATAGTCTATATATTCTTGATGTTAATGCTCTATCAGGTGAATCACTGGTGAAGCTATTTCCTCCCACTCTGTGCATTTTCTCTTCAATCTCTCAATTGTTTCTTTTGCTGTACAGAAGCCCCATTTGTCAACTGTTGACCTTATTTCCTGTGCAGCTGTTGTCTGATTTAGAAGGTCTTTTCCTACACCTATGGCTTGCAGGTTGTTACCAACTTTTTATTCTATCTTCTTCAGGGTTTCAGGTTTTATATTGAGATCTTTGATCCACTCAGACTTGATTTTTGTACAGGGTGAAAGGTAGGGGTTTAATTTTTTTCTTCTACAAATGGTGATCCAGTTTTTCCAGCACCATTTTCTGAAGATGCTATCCTTTCTCCATTGAGGGTTTTTTGCCCCTTTTTCAAATATGAGGTGGCTGAAATTATATGAGCTCAATTTGGATCTTCAATTTTGTTCCATTGGTCAGCAGGTCTGTTTTTGTGCCAGTATCAGGCTGTCTTTATGACTATGGCCTAGTAATATAGCTTGAAGTCTGGTAGAGCAATTCCCCCTGTATTGCATTTTTCACTCAGGGTTGCTTTAACTACATGGGGTCTTTCGTTTTTCCATATGAATTTAACAATTTTTTTTTCCAAGTGAAGAAGCTCATGGGGATTTTGATTGGAATTGCAGTGAATCTATATGTCAATTTGTGTATAACAAATATTTTTACTATATTAGTTTTTCCAATCCATGAACCTGGGAGATCTTTCCATCATTTGATATCATTTTCAATCTCCTTCTTCAGGGGTTTAAAAATGTGTTCTAGAGATTGTTGGTATCTTTCGTTAGGTTTGTTCCCAGGTATTTTGTTATTTTTGAGGCTATTGTCAGTGGGAAGTTCTTTTTATATGCCTTCTCCACTTGTTTATTATTGGTGTAAAGAAAGGCTACTGATTTTTCCAGGTTAATTTTGCATCTCACCACTTTACTGAAACTCTTAAGCATTTCTAGAAATTTTCTGTGGAGTTTTTAGCATCCCTTTGGTAAACTATCAAATCATCTGCAAAAAGGGATAGCTTAACTTCTTCTTTTCTGATTAGTACTTCTTTAATTTCCTTCTCTTTTCTTATTGCCCTAGCAAGAGTTTCAAGCACTATGTTAAAGAGTAGTGGCAGTGGCGATAAGGGGCTGCCTTGCTGGGTTCCTGCCTTTAAGGGAAATGATTCCAATTTTTCTCCATTTAGGATGATGGTGGCAGTGAGTTTGCTATATATGAATTTGATCATGTTGAGGAATGTTCCTTTCAGTCCTATTCCCTTTAGGACTTTAAACATGAAGGGATGCTGGATCTTGTCAAAGGCTTTTTCTGTACCAATTGAGATGATCCTGTGGTTTGTGTCTTTCAGTCCATTGATGTGTTTTATGACATTTTTTGATTTACATATGTTGAACCATCCTGTATCTCTGGTATGAATACAACTTAGGCATGAAGGATGATCTTTTTGATGTAGGTCTGTATGTGATTTTTAAGTAATTTGTTGAGAATTTTTGCCTCTATTTTCATTAGTGAGATGGATCTGTAGCTTTCTTTTTTGTTTGCATCTTTGCTGATTTTGGTATTAAGGTGATGCTGGCTTCATAGAAGGACTTTGGGAAAATTCCCTCTGTTTGTATCCTTCTGAACAGATTGAGTAGTAATGGTTGTAGGACCTCTTTAAATGTTTTATAAAATTCTGCTCTGAATCCATCTGGGCCCGTGCTTCTTTTAGTTGGGAGGTTTTTTATTACATCCTCAATTTCCTCAAATATTGTGGGTTTGTTTAAATTGTCAACCTCTTCTTGGTTAAGCTTTGTTGGTTCCCAGAATTTCAAATATTCATCCATTTCTCTTAGGTTTTCAAATTTAGTGAAGTTCAGGCTTTTGAATTATTCCCATAAGGTTTTCTGGATCTTTTCTTTGTCTGTTGTGATGTTTCCCCTTTTATCAAGAATACTATTGATTTGGAGTTCCTCTTTCTTTTCTTCTTTTTTTATTAACTGGGCTAGAGGTCTATTTTGTTTATCTTTTCAAAGAACCAGCTTTTGGATTCATTGATTCTATGTATTGTTTTCTTTGTATCTATTTCATTGATTTCTGCTCTGATTTTTGTGATTTCTTCCTGTCTTTTGGGTTTAGTGTTCATTTGTTGTCTCTCGAGTTTTTTTATCTGCAGTGTTAGATCTTTTATTTGTTCCCTTTCTGTTTTTTTGATGTGGGCACTTTGGGCTATAAATTTCCCTCTCAAGACTGATTTTAAAGTATCCCACAAGTTTTTTTTGTGTTGTTTTCTTTTCATTCAGTTCCATGAATACTTTTTTTTCACTCTTTATTTCTTCCCTGACCCATTCATTTTTCAGGATTGTGTTTTTTAGTCTCTGTCTGTTCTTGTAGCTAGTTGGGCTCATTCTGTTGTTCATATTGAGCTTTGTTGCACTGTTGTCTGATAGAATGCATGGAATAATTTCAATTCTTTTGCATTTACTGAGATTTCTTTTGTGCCCAATATGTGGTCAGTTTTGGAGAATATTCCATGAGGTGCTGAGTAGAAAGTATATTTTCTGTTGTTTGGGTGGAATATTCTATAGATGTCTTTGAGGTACATTTGGTGTATTGTATTGTTCAGTGTTGATGTCTCTCTATTTATTTTTTGTCCAT
Source organism: Rhizomys pruinosus (assembly GCA_009823505.1). Classification (NCBI taxonomy): domain Eukaryota; kingdom Metazoa; phylum Chordata; class Mammalia; order Rodentia; family Spalacidae; genus Rhizomys; species Rhizomys pruinosus. The sequence continues at coordinate 6,502,852 of VZQC01013591.1, forward strand.
TTGATCTATCCAAGGGGCTCGGTGGGGTGTTGAATCTCCCACTATTAGTGTGTTAGGATTAATCTGTGTCTTGAGGTCCTCCAGAATGTTTATAAAGTTAGGTGCACCAGAATTTGGTGCATAGATATTTTGGATTGTGAAATCTTCATAGTTAATTGTTCCTTTGACAAGGATGAAATGGCCCTCTTTGTCTCTTCTGATGAATTCTACTTTGAGATCTATTTTGTCTGATATTAGAATACCCACTTCCAGCTTGTTTCTTGGTAGCATTCACTTGGAATATTTTTTTGCCATCATTTCACTCTACAGTGGTATCTGATATTCTGTTTTGTGTTTCTTCCATTCTGCTTCTGAGACTTTTTTCCCATCCTTTCCCGGTGTTTGGATGAGTGTTCAATATCCTTTTTCATTTCATCCTGTGATTTCTTTAGATTTTCCACTTCCCTCTGGAGCCTGTTAGTCTCATCTTGTAGCTCCTTGGTTCATTGTTTTTATTTTTGTTGTTGTTTGTTTTGTTTTTCATTTTGGCCTGAGACCTTTACAGTGTTTCAACTTCCTACCAGAGTTTGTCATTTTCTCCCTCTAGGTCCTTCTTGAGTTTGCCAATCTCTCTCCCCTTAGTTCTTTCCACCGTTTATCATGATCTCCCTCTAGGTCCTTCTTCAGTTTTTCATTCTTTTTCTTTAGCTCTCTAATTTCTCTCAATATATCTGTAGTTGCTCTAACATCAGTGTCTTGGCTTCTTTATTCGGAGGTCTCATTGTAGGGATCTTCTGTAGGGTTGGTAGAGTTTGGTGTGGATTTATTATGAGCTTTTCCCATGTTGTTTATTTCTTGGTGTCTTTGGCCTTTGGATTTGTCTGTTTATTTGTTTCTTTGAATTCTGGCACCTCAATGTTGGCTGCACAGACTATAATCACCAACGATATACCTGTTAGGTCCTCTGCACCAGAGCTCCAATAGGTTGATGGGGGTCAGGGGGTTGGCCTGGGTTACTATTTTGGCCTGCATGCTGATAGGCCCCCAAGGGTCAAGGCAGGTCTGCCTTGCCTCACCAGTACTTCACTGACTCCATGCGCCTCTCTGGAGTCTGAGCTGGGACTTCCAGGGGCAGATGGTGAGCCCACCAAGGATCAAGGCAGGTCCAGCTTGCCTCACCAGCACCTCACTGACTTCATGCTCCTTTCTGGAGTCTGTGATTTTCTTACATAGCTTTCAGTTATACACATGTACTTGAATATATTATTTCTGTATTTTCAGTAAACATTTTTTGGTCTTCCTATAGTTCCAGCTGTCCTGGATCTCACTATGTAGCCCAGGCTGACTTTCAGCTCACAGAGATCTGCCTATCTTTGCCTCCCAAGTGCCGGGATCAAAGGTGTTCACCACTGCACCTTGTCAGGTGTTGTGTCATTGAGTCAAGCTTGACCACTTTCCACACGCTCTCTTTACCATCTTGGCTCAGCTCCAGGACTTGCCTCCTGCCTGCAGGCTGACAGTCTCTGGGCTCTGCTCCTGCAAGAAGGGGGGAGGGAAAACCACCAGAGAACACCTGTAGGAAAAATAAGCAGACTCACACACGCGCATGGAGAACTGGGGAGGATAGGAACTCCATTTATTTTCTGTCAGTGAGGTCTATATATTCAAGACTACTCTTCTTTGGGCAAGGAAATGGGGGAGCAGGTGGAAGGGAGGGGTGAGCCAACCTGGTTCTAATGGGGGGGCTGAAGAACTCCAGTTTGTGCAACAGGTAACTAGAAGTGTGTGACATTCTGCCCAGTGTCTCAAGGGAACAGGCATGGAACTTTGCAGAGATAGGGTGAAGCAAGAATCATTGTAATATCCCCAATATTCTGGCTACAGATAACTCTGGAAGCCCCCAGGGATAACAGATAACTGGAGATCCTCCCAGAACAGGTCTTACAATTTCTCACTTCAAGTCAGATGCAAAGTTTCATTCCCACATCCCACCCTTTATTTTTTAATTAAAATGGAGCAGTAATGTCAAGGTAGTCTAGGGAGTCCCCTGGGACAGCCTGGTATTAGACTAGAATAGTCTTGGCCACAACCTCAGTGGGTGGATTGAATAGGTTTTTGATAAAGCGGAGGACAAAGGGTGCGATCTTCAGGAGAATTCCTAGGGTGAAAATGGGTCCCAGTAAGGGAAGTAGCCAGGAGGTCAGGGGGTTGGAAAACCATGGGACAGAAACTTGTGGGGAGTATCTATCATGGAGTTCTTTCCTGAGATCTCTTAGAGTTTTAACATTTTGCTCAACAATACCAGACTCATTTAAATAAAAACAGCATTCTTCTCCCAGGAACACGTGGGTTCCCCCATTTTCTGCAGTCAGTAAGTCCAGGACTCACTCGCTGGTTCTGCATCACCACCTGGGCGAGAGAAGTTATCTGTCTCAGGAGCTATTCGAGGCTGTTAGTTGTGGATGCCATTGCTTCATCAAGTTTAGTTTGGAAGTCTGCTTCCATGCTGTAAACCTTTACTAGGGCTCCACCTGCAGTTCCCATCGCTGCTGTGGAGAGGGCTAGGCCTAGGCTGGCCAGTACCTGGGTGAAAATCTCTTTCTTGTGATGGTCTGGGTCTGGTAGCAGCATCCAAGCGACTTCCTCCTTTTCATAATGGAAGAGCTGAGGGGTGATAATTATGGGCGAACAAATTCCAGAACCAGTAGCATTTGCACAGAGGGATGCAGTGCCATCACACCAGAGAAAGAATGGTGATTTGACACATAGGGTCCTGTCGAGAGGGACACTTTGGAGGCACCTGGGGTCTGGGGCTGCTGCAGCTCCTACTAAACAAATAGTAAGTGTAGTGAGTCTGTTGAAGTGAGGAATGCCGTGAAATACTGGCTCTGTCTCCACGGGGCGCAGATTCCTGTAAGGAGGTGTTAGAGGGGACACAGTGAAAAGAGGGCGTGTGAGGGATGCACAGAAAAAACATTGGGAGACATTATTGTGGGTGGTGTAATTGAGGAGATCTCTGGCGTATTCAATGTACTGAGGCCATATTACTGTGGACTGCAGCTTTCCTTCCATTTTGGATTCCTGTAACAGAATGTGGGACTGAGTGAGGATGGGTGGAGGAGCTTGAACAAGCTGGCAAGAGATACAGATGTCTGCCGTTGGATACCAAGCATTGCTGTAATGGTAGAGTTTTCTCTGTACTCCAGCTCTCCAGTACTCACTCCAGGGGTCCTGTATTATTAATTTTAAACTGGTTAGTTTGGATTTGAAACAGGCTTCTTGGGCGGTGAACACTCTCCAACCTGCAAGACTAGAATCTGCAAACACTGTCCTTTGTTAAAATGGGGGAAACAGATAAAGGGTGCCTGACAGGTAGTGGTGGAATTGGGAAATACAGGAATTGTGATTGCCTCAATTCAGCCTTGCAAAGGACAGTTGCTGGTTCCAATTACCTGATTTCTTCCTTCCCAACTTTCTCTGACAAAAATCACCGGACATGGGTCCAAGTCGGTGGTCTATTCACAGGCTGGGAAGAGATAGAGTTAGTTTGAACTATTATCAGAGCATCTAAAAGGATGGCAGACAAGGGTGCAGAGGGGGGACACATGGATTTTGCAGAGTGAGGAGTTGGTCAAGTTTCTTCCAGGGTGACAGGTGTGTCATCTTTTTGGTCGGCAGGGATGAATCTGACATTTCTGGCCGGAATCCAAATGGGTCTCGGACGATCCTGTGAGAAGATGCAAGCAAAGCCCCTCCCAGTTGTTAACACTGGATCGGATCCTTTCCATTGATTGTCTAAGGGCTCTTACTGCAGTGAGAGAAATTTCAGTGCCTAGGAAATGAATTGGGGAATCATTTGAACCTTAGCATGGGCTATTTTAAAACCAAAAGCTTCTAAGGGTGGTACAAGCCTGTCATTTAAATTTGCTGGGTCAGTTGTGATTTGTCCCAAACTAAAATTTCCATATAATGGAAGACTTGCAGACCTTGTTCCATATGGGGTTTGAGAGCTGCTGCTACTGCCTCTTGTAGAGCGTTGGACTGTTGGCCATGCCTTGTGGCAGGACAGTCCACTCATAACAATTTGCTGGACCTGAATTGTTAATTGCAGGAACTGAGAAAGCGAACTGCTTGCAATCTTCAGCATGGAGGGGGATGGAAAAAAACAGTCTTTTATATATAGGGCTAGCAGAGGGGTGCTATCTGGAATAGCAGAGGCAAGGGGGAGACCCCTCTGCAGTGAACCCCAAATATCCATAGTTCTGTTAATTACAAGGCTCACAAGTCTTGTAAGAAATGCCAAACTCCTGTTGCCTTTTTTATGACAAACGCAGTGGTGTTCCAGGGGCTGCGAGATGGAAGGATGCATCCCAGTGAAAATTGTTCCTTGACTAAGTCTTGGAGAGCTTGTAATTTCTCCCCTGGTAAGGGCCACTGCTCAATCCAGACTGGGTCATCTGACTTCCAGTCCAGATGAGGGGGAGAATACTCTGCGCTGACCCTCAGGATTGGGGGTGCTTCTTGCTGAGATGATGGAGGCATTTTCCCCCAGTCTGGGCATGGTTGTTCTCACTTGGAGTGGCAATAACCACATCAAAAGGCTCTAAAATATCACGCCCTGGAAGATTAATATTAGTGGGTGCTATTAATGGGTGAATCTGACCCGTGTTTCCATCAGGGTCTTCCCAGGTGTAAACATTTTTAGATATGTAAAACTGTTAGGCCCCTCCTATTCCTAGAAGTTTAGGTCCTGGGAGCAAGGACCAGTCAGGGGGTATTTCTTGCTGTTTTTTAATGGTTCTATCTGCCCCTGTATCTATCAAACATTTAAAAGACCCCCCCAATTTTAATCATCAGTGCAGGATATGAGCCTTCTGAAATAGGTGCTGCCAGGAGGGCATGCACTGACTCGTTTTCCCCCTTTTTTCCCTGGGTTAGGGGTTTCCCATCTAGGAGTTTAAAAATGGCAATATTTTCCCATCTTTATCATAGTTTGAGTGGCAATCTTCCCTCCAATGATATCCTTTTTTACACTGGGGGCTTTCAGGAAGCCCTCTGGGAGAGACTGGTGCTTTGGGGCACTGTCTTTTCCAATGACCTCTGTCTCCACAGTTAAAACATTTTTCATTTGTGGTGACAGCAGCCGCAAAGGCTTGAGCTAGGTAACTAGCTTTGTGGGAGGCTGTGCCCACATCCTGAGTTGCTACTATCCATCTGTCATAATGGTCATCTTTTAAGCCCTGGCATGCTTGTCTGCACTCAGAATTCATTCCCTCTCAAACAATATTTTTGAGGAGTATCTCTCTTGCCTTAAAATTGGAGATCTTCCTCTCTAGGCTGCTTTTAGTTCTTAAGATAAATTCAGATAGGGGTTCCTCAGGGTTTTGCCTGGGAAATAATAATGAACTGGCCTGAGAGACAGTGGGTGGTGTAATTCTATCCCAGGCCTGTAGGGCACAAAGGCAGACCTGGTCGAAGTACCCTGGGGTCAGTCCAGCCTGTTGCGTCCCTGTGCTAAAATCTCCTTCTCCAAAGAGCTGTTCCTAACCCCAGTCTATGTTAGGTTGCCCTTGATTTCTCCGAACTTGTTGGAGACATTCGTCTCTGTATAGTGCTTCCCATTGCAAAAATAGCAGACCTGGGAGTGAAGACCTAAAAATATCTCTCCAGTCTTGTGGAGTGTTAAGAGAAGCACAAAAGCTCTGGAGAATGGACTTTGTCCATGGTGCCTGGACACCATCCTCGCTGACTGCTTGCCTGAGTTCTTTCAACTCATTTGCCTGATACAGGTACCAGTTTAGAGGGTGACCCCAAGTCTGAGCTAAATTAACAGGGAACACCTGTAATTGAAGATCTGGGTTATTCTGAATTTGGCACAGTTTTTCTGTAGCAGAGAGAGAAGAGGCTGAAGGTATTTCTGGCCTCTTGACAGGGAGTGGATGTTAACTAGGGGAAAGGTTAAGGCTAGCCCCTTGGATGTTTTTATTATCCTGTTCTATTTTTACTGAGTCTGAAGCTTAGGGGCTTTCAGACGGAATTTTATTGGTGTTCTCAATGGGAGTTTTAGCAGGTTCTTGAGAGGAGGGGTCTGCAATTTAATTTTGTTTTCCTGTCCTGACGTGTTTTGGTGAGAAGGCCCTAAGCATTGTCTCACTGCAGCTAGTAGAGGCAAGAACATGACAGATGCCAGATAGCTCTCTAGTGTCCTGTGCCACACGTGTCCAAGTTTCTGAACTCCATAAGTCTGCAGGGGACACCCATATGACAATATTAAGAGTCTCACTCTAAAAGGAGGCAACTTCCCACATGGAAATTTTAACTCCTCGACTCTTGAGGAGTGTTTTTGTTTTCTTAGCCTGTGGGTCTTTTTTACATGTCTGTCTGTTACCCATGATAAAGAGAGATAGGAAGTGCTAGTGGTTAGGGAAAGAGACAGTTTAAAAAGACTAATCTCATGGGAAGAAAGAATTCCCTGGAGATGTGCCAAAGGTGGCCATAGAGAGGACAGAGGCTTAAACCAGATTCAAAGATTAATCTCTCATGGGAAAGAGTTAAATTACATGGAGATATACCATAGCTTGTCATGACTACCCTGGTTGGGGGGTATCTCCTTGTCTCTATGGTAAAACCCTCTGAGATTTCCTTCATGAGGGGAAAATCAGGGCTAAGAGAGACAGCCCGATAAATACCTTTTTCCTTTGTTTCCTTCCTCCTTTGATGGAAAGTCGAGTCCCACCTTGGGTGCCAGTTGTCAGTTGTGGTGTCTTTAAATCACGCTTGACCACCTTTTAGAGGCTGTCCTTCCCTTTTTGGCTCAGCTCCAGGACTTTTCTCCTTCCTGCAGGCCGGCAGTCTCTGGGCTCTGCTCCTGCAAGAAGGGGGAAGGGAATACCGCCAGAGAACACCCATAGGAAAAATAAGCAGACTCACACACACACGTGGAGAACTGGGGAGGATAGGAACTCCATTTATTTTCTGTCAGTGAGGTCTATATATTCAAGACTACTGTGCTTTGTGCAAAGAAGTGGTGAAACAGGTGGAAGGGAGGGGTGAGCCTACCTGGTTCTAATCTGGGGGGGGGGGGTGCTGCAGAACTCCAGTTTGTGCAACAGGTAACTAGAAGTGTGACATTCTGCTCAATGCCTCAAGGGAACAGGTGTGGAACTTTGCAGAGATAGGGTGAAGCAAGAATCATTGTAATATCCTCAATCTTCTGACTACAGATAACTCTGGAAGCCCACAGACATATCAGATAACTGGAGATCCTCTCTGGACAGGTCTTACAATTTCTTGCTTCAAGCCACACACAAAGTTCCATTCCCACAACACCTGGCTTCAGTAGACATTTTAATACTACTTTTCCCTGTGGTGTTTTTCTTTCACACATTGAATATATTTTCCTCTCTCCACTTGATTATTCTTGCCTCCTCCATCACCAGTTGAAATATCCCCCCCTCCATTTTCCTATTAACTTACTCTGTAGTGCCTTTGTCCTACTATCCCCCTTTGCTGAGCTCCTTTCTATTACTCTGGCTCCTTCCAGGTATATAGTCACATCTAAAAATGTGTAACTTGGTTCCACAAATTAGAACAAATCATGTATCACCTGTTTTCTGGTGATGGTGTGACTTCTATCCATATATCACTTGGAACTTCCATCCAGTTACCTGTAGATTTTATTTATTTATTTATTTATTTAGTTAGTTAGTTAGTTAGTTAGTTAGTTAGCTAGTTAGTTAGTTACCGTTGAATAGAACCCCATTCTTCAAAACACAAAGAGTGACTGGGGTTGCACAAAATGTCTGATACATTTATGATGCAAACTCTATGCAAGGGATGTACCAGAAGATGGTAAGGAAATATAAGAATCAGAAGAATGAGATGCTTTTTGCTAGATAATGCATTCAAGAAATGATAGGAAAATTGCATCTGTGAAATCTCCATAGTCTAACAATATCTGCACAACAAACCTATTGAAATGCAAATGTATTTGGGAGAATTTTCATGTGGTCCTATCTCATTATGAAGAACTACAGGATATAAATGGACACAGAGAAGGAGATTCACTTTTCCCTATGAATGATCTTCCTGATATATTACATAGTCCCAAGTGATGAGCCCTAAATTCATATAGACAAGAGTACCACAAAATGGTCTCATTGCATCATATGTAGAGTTATTCCTTACAAATGTATATGTAACTAAAATAATCCATGAAGGGGACAGGAAATTGAGAGGGAATAGATGAGATATGAGAAGTGTTGGAGGAGGGACAAAAATAAATTGTGGACTATCCACACAATGCAATGCATATCATCCCCAAAATGATATAAATCACAGATACATGGAAAGCCACAATTTAACTAAAAAATAAAATAAACCACATGAATCCATACACAGAAAGACACCAGATTGTTGACAGCATGCTTTTTTACTCTTTTATCCTTTTTTGCTGTGAGGTCTCCTTGTAACCTCAGCTTGCCTAAAACTAGCTGGGAAAACCAGGGTGTCCTCAGTCTCACAATCTCCTGAGTGCTGAGATTAAAGCTCCATATCACAATACATGGGTTTACCAAATATTTTTCAAAAGCCAATAGCTCACAAAGTTAATACCAAGTTACAGATCTATTCGCACAGAAGTCTGCTGCCAGAATTGTGAAGAAAATACCTGAAGTTGTGTGTGGGGAAAAATTGTGCATAGTTGAAATGAGAGTTTCTTCATCTTGGTGAAATTTCAAATGTGTTTATACTCTACCTAATTTTCATCAAGCTAAACAATTATAATAGTTACATTCTTCTACAGATAATAGCAATTCAAGTTGTCATTTAAGAGTGTGTTCCCCTATAATACTACATCGTAGGATGACTATTGTTAGTGTTAGTTTACTGTGTATTTCAAGAAGGGATTTTGAATGCTTCTACTATAAACAGTAAGAAAACTTGGAGGATACCTCTGTGTTTTCATAGGTTTATACATTACCATTTACATATATACAAGTATTGAAACATAATATTGTACCTCATAAATATGTGCATTTTATGTGTCATTTCAGAAGAAATTTGAAAAAAAAATGATGTTGATGAGCAACGGACAATGTTAAACTAAGAAATGTTGAGCTGAAGTGAACACACAGTAGATTTGTCTTTAGACATCACACTTCATCCAGGATGCACACAGGCATTTTAGTAGCTATAGATTTGTACAAAAGAGAGTTATGAGCAATCCCTGCACTTCTGAGCTATAGGCAGGATTGTACTAAGTGGTGAAGTTGCTCTGTGTTACATTATGAGACCTTACCAGAAAGAATTTCTTTAATGTCATTGTTCTGTGGGGTGCCATTCCACAACTGCAAGCTAAACAAAGTTTTTCTACTGAATTAAGTAGAATGTTAATTAAGCAAACGGTATCTCCTCAGGAATGATTTCTCAGAATTACAAACACAAAATAGAACACATGTTTTGGAGCAAGCAAATGTCTTGCTCTTGGTCTAGCCCACTGTGATAGATCATTTATTAGCTTTGCCATATGTGCACTATTCTCATAGATGTGAAATCCTTCACCTGGCCACAGAGAAAATGCCACACAGCAATGAAAATGATGCTGAATGAATTAGACTACATCAAACATCATTTGTCACTCTAGTTAATATTGTATTCATCACATAACTTTATTAAATAAACATTCTGGGAAATATTTGAAATTCCCCAGAGATGTGATATACAACATTAGTCCAAGCACATCTGAAGAAGAGACAGGTGGATGTCTCTGAGTTCCAGGCCTGTTTGGACAACAGAATATTTCAGGCCAACCAGGGTGACCTAGTGAAACCTTGTTTCAGAAAAAAGGAAATTGAAATTTAATACATGTATATGAAGTAAAAAAAATAATATTCCAATGACATCTTCCCAATATATTACAATATACTAAATATCTCTTTGTGAGATCTTCAACCATAAAAAAGTTTACAACATGTCATAATATATATATAGAAATATATATATATATATAATTCAATATAATTACTCCAAAATGAATGTATGTTTAAAGAATTTGAAGAAATTAATTTAGTGATGTACCAAATATGATTTGTTAAAGCAAATATTTAATACATGTGGTTAAGAATTAAAATAAATACACATGGGTATAGAAGGGAGTCTCTAGAATCCCCAGATAAGTATATGTAGCAGTTCACAGCTACAAACCCAGGACCCTTGGGAGTTATAGAAGGTACAAGCTTTATACAGCAGCCTAGAACATGAGGCCCTCCCTCAAGCAAATAACTAAGTCAGAAGTGTCAAATGAAGGAAAGGAAAGGTATTATGAAACAGATTCTCTATTTCTAAGAAATGAAGCAACTAGTTGTGTTGAGAAAGACAAAGGAAATCATATCAATGCTGGGTTTCTTGGTGCTTGTATCTTCATCTCATTATTATTTTGTCCCTATGAAGCTATTACCAGACCCTCAGGTCTATAGATAAGTCCTCCTGCAGCATGCCAGGAAAAAGGAAGAGTTTGTGATGAGGAAAACCACCAGACCTTAAGCCACTCACAGTATTCAGTCCATTAAAATAGAACTTACTTAATTTTCCACAACAAGCATGCCTATATCCTATCATCTGTTAATGTTATCCTGGAAGACATGCTCTTTTCAATAGACAAACATGAATCTACCAAACCTCATTATAAGCGATCCCATAGTCTTAAACTAGGAAGATGAGCTATGATGGATGCAATTCAGAATGAAATATGTGCAAGTTACACTTGCTTCTGACTGGCTAAAGAACTTCAATTGTGTCGGGTATGTGAGAAGCAAGATTGAAGAATAGTGTATGTGTCAAGAAAGGCTAATGTAACATACATTTATTTCTTTTCAGTTTTATTTTATTTTATTTTTAAACAGGATCCTAATATGCATCTCAGATTGACCTTGAATTCTCAATAATTCTGTCTCTTCCCCCTAGGTGCTCAGATTTCTGGTACCTCCAACAGTACCTGGCTTCAATATACTTGAAGTGAATAAAAGTATGTACATCCAGGCTTGGGAGCTGTTGAAGCCCTTAAAGGCTGGTGCTCCCAAACAAAAATACCTACACTGACAGAAAGGTTCTTCAGAACTTTATGAATGGTTACTAGCCCACCAGACTCCAGTGGATAGTTCTATACATGTGAGGGTTCATTTTAACATCAAATTCACGTCGTAGAATCACAGGATGAGGGAGTCTCATTGAGTGATTGCCTATTTAAACTCGCCTGGTTACAGGTCTGTTGGAGTTTATCTTGACTGCTTTAAGTGATCTGGGAAATTCATCCTCAAAGAAGAGGTTGCCATTCTTGTTTAGAGCCTTAGACTTTAGAAGATTAGAGAAAGTTATCCAAGCTTTAAGAATGCTTTGTTTCTTTGTGCTTGGGCGCAGATGTAGTGTGACTGATTACATCAGGCTCCTGCCAGTATGATTTCCTTAAAATGAAGGTCTGTGTCTGGAACTTTAAGTGAAAATAAAACTTTGCTCTCCTAATTTTTTGTTGTATTTTGTTCTGTTTTGTTCAGAATATTTTATCACACCAGTAGAAATGAAAGTTGGATAATACCCATGTTCACACAGAAGGCCCTGGTTTTATTGAGTTGAACAAAACAAAAACACATGAACAAAAGAAAGGGACATGAAGGCAGAAGTAAGTGATTGAATGGGGTGAGAGAGAGATAATAAAGGGGTTGCCAGTAGTGATAATGGACTGTGTAAAGAAAGACACTACGACAAATCAATGTCACAGGAGTCATAGTCACTGCAACTATCATCCCCCAACTGCACAGAGCAGTGCAGTATTTCCCAAGCTCATGCACAGAACAATAATGCTGAATGAAGGAAATGAAGGTGCACATCCTATACTTAGCTCAACTTTCCCAAATCATGGCCTTCATTGTGTCTAGACTCTGAGCCCTCTTGTGGAGGGTTCCTGACTCTGCGGGACCATGCTTTGCCTTTGCAGCATGACTACAGTGTGGGGTTTTGGTTTGCTGTGGTCCCTTGGAGGCTTTGTGTGGGCTGGCTCCTGAGGCGCAGGCAGGAGGCCATAAGTCACTCAGGCAGGTACTTTTTGGGTGGACTGTCTCAGGGGTGGCTGGAGTAGAGTATCGACTCTGAGCTTTCTTGTGGGGGGTTCCTGTCTCCGTGGGACCACACTCTGCCTTTGCAGCCTGACTAGAGGGTCAGGTTTGGGTTTGCTCTGCTCCCTCAGCGGCTTTGTGTGGGCAGGCTCCTGAGGCGCAGGCAGGAGGCCATAAGTCACTCAGGCAGGTACCAGGAAGCAGGCTAAGTCAGGCACATCCCCCCTCTCTGTCAACAGGACTTGGTGAGAATCCAAGTGGACTTTCTTTTGGAGAACCTTCAGAACACGAAGAGAAGACTGATTTAGGCTTCCAATATCCAATATATAAACAAAATTGAAAGCCTGAAACCTAGACAAGTCAATACTCCATAAACAAGGAGGAGGAAAGAAAAAAAAAAAAAAAGCATGGGAAGGAGACAAGCAAAACCATCCGCAAACATAGTGAAAAGACATTTGTGATTCGAGCCACAAAAGGGAAACCCACATGCCAGGGACACGATGAAGGGACAACATGGGAAAGGCACAGGATAATCCCACACCGGGCTCTACCAAACCTGGAGGAGATAGCTACAATGGGATCCCCTTGGAGGAGACCCAAGGAACAGAGTTTAGAGGAATAATTGCAGACCTACGCAGAGAAATTAACGAAAATAAAGAATTCAGAGAACTAATGAGAGAGAATGAAAAACTCAAAAAGGACCTAGAAGGATACAATGACAAACTTCGGAAAGAACTAAAGGAACAGATTGACAAACTCCAGAAAGAACTAAAGGGAGAAAAAAGCAAACTCTGAAAGGAAGTAGAAACACTGAAAAAGTAAGCTAACCAATGAAACAAGGAGCACCAAGAAGAGACTGAGAAGTTCAAAAAGGAAATGGAAAGACTAAAGAAAGCACAGGATGTAATGAAAAAGGAGTTAGAACACTCAACCAATCAAAACGAAAGGAAAAGAAAAAGCCTCAGAAGTAGAATGGAGTAAGCAGAACAAAGAATATCAGATCTGGAAGATAACACAGAGCAACCAAAAAGCTCAAATAAAGATTATCAAAAATTAAAAATACACGAAAGTGGAACAACCAGGAAATATGGGATACTATGAAAAGATCAAACCTCCACATCATAGGAATAGAGGAAGGAGAATAATCTCAAGAGAGTAGTATTGATCAGATCTTCAACAGAATAATAGAAGAAAATTTCCCCAAACTAAAAACAGACAAACCCATACAAATACAAGAAGCACAGAGGTCTCCAAATAGACAAGATCAGAAAAGAAACTCCCCATGCCATATCATGGTTAAAATGCTAGATTCCCAAAACAAAGACAAAATTGTGAAAGGTACAAAAGAAAAACAAGTCACATACAAAGGGAAGCCCATCAGAATTACAACTGACTTCTTGGCTCAAACCATAAAAGCAAGAAGAACATGGAGCAAAGCATTCCCAGTGTTAAAGGACTATGGATGCCAACCCAGAATACTTTTCTCAGCAAAAATGTCGACTATAGTTGAAGGAGGGAGAAAAATCTTCCATGACATAAACAAGATGTTAGAATACATGTCTGGAAAACCAACTCTTCATAAAGTACTTGAAGCAATTCAAAGGGCAGAAGAGAGGAGCAACAATCCTCAAACACCTAGGAAAAGAAACTAATTAAAACGTAAGCAAATCAGAGGCTAGAAGTTCAAATGGATAACAAAGTGAAAGGAAGCAACAGCCATCTTTCAATTATAACCTCAAATATTAATGATCTAAACTCCCCAATCAAAAGGCATAGACTGGGAGAATGGATTAGGAAACAAAACCCATCTATATGCTGTCTACAAGAAACCCATCTCAATTTCAAGGATAGGCACCAACTTAAGGTGAAGGGATGGAAGAAAATATACCAAAAAGAAAACAGGTGTGGCTATTCTAATATCAGACAAAATAGACTTCAGAACAAAAAGAAGTCAAAGGAGACAAAGAGGGCCACTAGACCTTTAGTAAAGGAACAATTGTCGATGAAGATCTCACAATCATGAATATATATGCACCAAACACTGGTGCACCAAACTTTATAAAGACAATTTTTCAGGATCTCAAGTCACAGATTAACCCCAGAACACTAATAGTAGGGGACTTCAATACTCCATTAAGTCCCCTAGACAGATCAACAAGACAAAGGATAAACAGAGAGACAACTGAAATAAATGATACAATACACCAAATGGACCTCACAGACATCTATCAAATATTTCACCCAAACACCAGAGAATATGCTTTCTACTCAGCACCTCATGGAACATTCTCCAAAATAGGCCATATACTGGGACACAAGCAAAAACTCAACAAATACAAAAAGATTGAAATAATCTCATGCATTCTATCAGACCACAGTGCAATAAAACTCAATATCAACACCAGAATAAACCCTACAACCTCGCTCGAAACGACACAGGAGACTAAAAGCAACAGTCCTCTGCAATACTGAATGGGTGTGCAATGGAAGAAATAAAAACATTCCTGGAACTGAATGATACAATGAAATCAAACACTAGATGTAAACCTATGGTAAACTTAAAAAGCAGCCTAAGAGGAAAAGTTATAGCTCTAAGTGGCCTACAAAAAAAAAAAAAAAAAAAAAAAAAAAAAAAAACAGAAAGAGCACAAGTAAATGATCTAACACTGCAGCTAAAAATACTTGAGAGACAACAATAGATGAACCCTAAATGCAGCAGACAAGAAGAAATAACAAAAATCAGAGCAGAGATCAATGAAATAGAAACAAAGAAAACCATACCAAAAAATCAATGAATCCAAAAGTTGGTTCTTTGAGAGAATAAACAAGATACACAGACCTCTAGCCCAGTTAAGCAAAAGAAAGAGGGAACAACTACAAATCAATAGAATCTGTGATGAAACTGGAAATATCACAACAGACCATGAAAATATCCAGACAATCATAAGGGAATACTTCAAAAACCTATACTTTACTAAGTTTGAAAACCTAGAAGAAATGGATCAATATCTGAAATCCTGGGAATCACCAAAGCTCAACCAAGAAGAAATCAACAGCCTAAATAGACCAATAATACTGGAAGAAATTGAAGATGTAATAATTAGCCTCCCAACCAAAAAATGCCCAGGCCCAGATGGTTTCACGGTGGAATTCTATAAAATATTTCACAAAGACTAACAACCATTACTACTCAAGTTGTTTAGAAGGATACAAACGGAGGGAGTTCTCCCAGATTCCTTCTATGAAGCCAGTATCATACTATTACCAAAACCAAGTAAAGATACAACCAAAAAGGAGAACTATAGACCCATCTCCCTAATGAACACAGATGCCAAAATCCTAAACAGGATACTGACAAATCACACACAGACCCACATCAAGATGATCATCCATCATTACCAAGTTGGATTCATACCAGAGATGCAGGGATGGTTCAACATATGAAAATCAATAAATATCAAACATACAAATGGACTGAAGAACAAAAACCACACCATCATCTCAATTGACACGGAGAAAGCCTTTGACAAAATCCAGCATCAATTCTTGTTTAAAGTCCTAAAGGGAATTGGACTGGAGGGATCATTCCTCAATGTAATCAAAGCTATATACAGGAAACCCACAGACAGTATTATCCTAAATGGGGAAATGACAGAAGCATTCTCGTTAAAGGTAGGAACACGGCAAGGCTAGCCCCTGTCACCACTCCTTTTCAATATAGTGCTGGAAACCCTTGCTAGGGCAATAAGGCAAGAAAAGGAAATTAAAGGAGTTCTAATTGGAAAAGAGGAAGTCAAGCTATCCCTTTTTGATGATGATATGATTGTCTACCTAAGGGATGCTAAGAACTCCACCAGAAAACTAGAAATGATTAAGAGATTCAGTAAAGTGGCAGGATACAAAATAAATCTAAAAAATCAGTAGCCTTTCTTTACACCAACAACAAGCAACTGAAGAAGGACTACAAGGAGACCTTCCCACTCACAATAGCCTCAAAAACAATAAAATACCTAGGAACAAACCTAACCAAAGACACCAAGGATCTCTACAACAAAAATTTTAAACCCCTGAAAAAGGAAATTGAGGAAGACATCAGAAGATGGACAAACCTCCCATGCTCATGGATTGGGAAAATAAATATAGTAAAAATGTCCATCCTACCCAAACTAGTGTACAGATTTAATGCGATCCCAATCAAAATCCCCAAGAGTTTCTTCACAGGCTTGGAAAAAAAAATCCTCAATTTCATTTGGAAAAACAAAAGACCCCGAATAGCCAAAGCAACCCTGAGTGAAAAGAGCAATACAGGGGGGATCGCTATACCAGACATCAAACTATACTACAGGGCTATAGTCATAAAAACAGCCTGGTACTGGCACAAAAACAGACCAGTTGACCAATGGAATAAAACTGAAGATCCAAACCTGAGCTCATACAATTTCAGCCACCTCATATTTGACAAGGGGGCCAAGAAGGACACCCAATGGGAAAAGGACAGGCATCTTCAGGATAATGCGGTGTTGGCAAAACTGGCTCACACTGTAGAATAATGAATTAAACCCCCTACCTCTCGCCCTGTACAAAAAAGTCAATTCCAAATGGATCAAGGGACCGTCAACGTGAAACCCAAAACTCCGGAGGTGATAGAGAGAGAAAAACTTGGCCAGAGATTACAAGACACTAGGCATAGGAAAAGCCTTCAAATCAGACAGCAGTGCACAAGAATAAGAACGGACAATTGAAAAATGGGACCTCATTAAAGTCAGAAGCTTCTGTACATCAAAAGAAACAATAAAGGAAGTGAAACAGACAAACCCACAGACTGGAGGAAACCTTCACACGATAATCTGACCAAGATTAACTTCAGAGTAAAAGCTACTCAAACAAACAAAGACAAAAAGAAAAACACAATGAATACTCAAAAGATGGAAGAAAGATCTGAATAGAGACTTCACAGAGGAGGATTAGAGAGATGGCCGAGAAACATCTTAAGAATGTTCAACATCGCTTAATATATTAAGAATGCAAATTAAAACCACTCTGATATTTTCATATTTACTCCAATAAGACTGGCTGGGATCAAGAATATGAGTGATACCAAGTGCTGGAGAGGTTGTGGGGAAA
Organism: Rhizomys pruinosus; assembly: GCA_009823505.1. NCBI lineage: Eukaryota > Metazoa > Chordata > Mammalia > Rodentia > Spalacidae > Rhizomys > Rhizomys pruinosus. The sequence continues at coordinate 6,520,062 of VZQC01013591.1, forward strand.
GATGAACACTCATCCACTACGCTGGTACGAATGTAAACTTGTACCGCCACTATGGAAAGAGTGGTGGACGAACCTTGAAGACTCAAAATGAGCTGGTGCCATTGGACCCAGTCATACCACTCCTGGGGATATACCCACAAGACTCATCTTACGTGCAAAGATACATGCACAGCTATGTTTATTGCAGCTCTGTTCACAACAGAAAAAGCTGGCAACTTGCCCAGTGCCCCCTCAACTGAGGAATCGGATTGTGGCATCCACCTCTGCATCTGCCACACCACACTCCACATAACGCCTTTGTAAACAATATGAGAAATCATATTCAAGGGCAGGCGTGGGAGCAGTGTCCTAAGGGGAGGCTACGAACCCCCTGAGAGGGGGTCCCTGGCAGGCCCCAGAACGCCATGCTAAGATACTCCTGAGATTGAGATGCTTTCCTAGGATCTTACGTTTCTTGTCTGTGTTGGACGATGCATAACACTGAGCACAAAAAGGATCGTTTCTTAAGCCAGCTTATAGATACAAATATAAATTTTTGAATGTGTCAAGAACTGCAATTAAAATGCCTCTCTTGGCACAGGGCTTTTTCCTGGCAGCAAGATTTTCTGCAGATCCAAAGTAAAAACAGACCTTTCTCCTTAACAAACAATATAATGAAGCTGTTAATATATTATTGCAAGGTTAAACTTGCTTCAGATCAAGAAAACAAATAATTTGCATGACAGAATGTTCTTGCCTTACATGATGTCCTTAAAGAAAACAGATCCAGTGGTAAAAATGTATGATGAAAAGACCATGTCTTCATTAAGGTTTAAAACAAAAATTCCCTTCACTAAAAAAAAGAAAGAATTCCCTTTTCCTGTGTCCTAGACAAAGAGGTAGAATAAGACATTCCTCTTGTTAAAACCTGTATTCTAACACTCCCAGTAAAGCAAGAAGAGGCTAAGTCTCCTTACACCTGCCACTTATCTGACAAAAACAAAACTGTTAGCTGGAACAAACAGTGGGCAGTCGTTGGTTCTCAGTAAAAAATTTAAACCTTAGTTATCAGTTAGAGTTAGAAAGACTAAATAGCTAACTCTAGGGACATTATAGGAATAAGGTTTTTTACTTCCTAGAAACTTAAAGAAACTATTAACTATTAGATGTATTTACTCTAGCCTCAGTGATGGAGACATAGACCAATATCTGCTGTTAAGAAATTTGTTAGCTACTCTTGTAGAGCCAGGAAAAAAAAAAAAAACTATTGATGTTCCTTTTTCTTCTTAGATTATTTCCTCAGTAAAGGTTGTCTTAAGATTCTAAATATTACTTCAAAGAAAGTAAAGTTTCTTTCCTAACCAAACTTCTGTGATGTTGTTAGTTTCCTGCTCTGAGTGCTCTGAAGTTTTTCAGTTAATGTGTAAATCTTGACATTTTTACCTACCTATGTAATTGTAAAACTTTTGCCAAATCCGTTTGTTCTGCCCTCTCCTATGACTATCTATATAAACATCACTGCCCGCAGTTCAATAAAGTTGCTGTAGATTTGGAAAACTATCTCTTCGTTTTTTTCATTTCTGCATGCAGCCGTTCAAACTTCCTTGTGTTTTTCCTGCCAAGAGGAGCTCTGCAGAAAATCCATGACCCCCCGAGGAGAGCTAGCCGGTAGCAGGCAGCCAGCAACAGTCGCAACAGTGGATAGAGAAAATATTGGTTACACGTATACAATAGAGTTCTATGCTATGCGGTTAAAGAGGGACACCATCATGAAATTTGCAAGTAATGGATGGAGCTAGAATCATTATGTTAAGTGAAGTAACACAGTCCCGAGTAAAACAAAGCGACAAATGGCTTTCACCTCGATAATGTGGGCCGTAAATGCATAGCCATATAGCCCAGATATACAATATTAGATCTCATGGAGAGGGATGCATGTTAAAATAACAACAGTACCAACAGAAAGACTGCAGTCGAAAACCTGAGCTGAAATGGTGAATTAGAAGTGCGACAGGCGGTGGGGGAGGGGGGCAGGAGAGGGAAGCGGGTCGTATATTCAATTAATGCATATTAATTGACTGTGAGTTCAACAAGTATCCAGTTTTTAGCCATGGCGGCATCCACCTGCCGTGCTGCCACACCACTACCAGTGTCGCTTGTGTAACGTAATCTGAGAATGTCATATTCAAACAGCAGGTGGGGAGATGTGTCCTGCGGGCTGGACCCCCTGGAGGTCCTCGCAGAATACCCGGCTAAGATACCCCGAGATTGAGATGCTTTCTAGGATATTACGTTTTTCTGTGTTGGACTTAGCATAACACTGACACAATAAAGATCTTTTCTTGAGGCCAGCTTATAGATACAAAACAAACTGTTTGAATTGTGCCAGTAACTGGCAATTAAAATGCTTCTTTGCCCAGGGCTTTTTTCCTGGCAGCAAGAATGGTCTGTAAGTCTTGAGTCAGAAATAGACTTAAAAATAGACCTTCTCTCACAATATACATTACCAATGCAAAGAACCTGTGACAAATTGGAAAACAGAACAATTATATAGTTGTAATGGTCTCTATGACTGTCTCTAAGAAAAACAAGTTCCAGTGATATGTGTAATAAAAACAAGATATATCATTCTATTTAAAATAAAGTAAAAATTCCTCTTTAACAATTAAACATAAAAGACTCTTCAATCCCATTTCCCTATTAAGTAAAGAGAAGGATTAAACAGTTTTCCTAGTTCCATACAGCCACTGAATGCCTGAGTCCTGACACTCCCAGCAAAGTTAGGCAAAAGATAAATTACTTTACACCAGCCAATTGTCTTACAAAAACAAAACTGTTAGTTGAATCAAGCAGTGGAACGGCTCTTAGTTCTCAGTAAAGATTGAAACTTTAGATTAGCAGTGAGAGTTAGAGAAAACTAATAAATAGTTTAGGATGCTATAGGAATAAGGTCTTTACTTTAATAAAAACTTAAAAGAAACTATTAACCTTAGGATATTAAGATATATTTACTCTAGATTTAGGATAGAGATATAAGGCCTATATCTGCTGCTAAAGAACTTTGTACTGTGACATAGCAATTACTACTCGGTGTCCTGTAACTTTTCAATTATGACTTGTAATTAAGAGCTAAGAAGTAAGAACTAATTGATCATGTTAAAAACTACTGATGCTCCTTTTTTCTTAAATATTATTTCCTTGGTAAAGGTTATCTTAAGATTCCTACATTTTACTTCAAAGAAAATTCATTTCCTGACTAAACTTTGTAATGTTTTGGTTTCCTGCTCTGCATGCCCCATATCTCGTCAATCATGAAATAGATAATGAGTTCTGGTTAATGTATGAGTTTTGACCTATTAGTAACATATGTAATTGTAAAGCCTCACCAAATCATTTGTTCTGCCTTCTCCTAAGACTGCTATATAAGCACTGCCTCTGTTCAATAAAGTTGCTGTGGATTTGGGAAACTTTTCTCTGTCTCTCATTTCTACAAGCCATCAGCTTCCTCGTGTTTTCCTGCCAAAGGAAACCCCACAGAAAATACCCACGACCCCAGGAGGGCTGGCCGGTTTCAGCTGCCGGCAACAGCAGACGGTAACACCCAGGCACTGTATACAGGTTACATGGTGGCTTAGGACTCAGTAAAATTAAATATGTGTATATTAAACAACATTGGTTTACAGGCTCTGATAAAAATGGTAATGCATCTGAGTTAATCAGAGATATAAATTGCTGTTGTCCACATTTGTTTTAATTAAAATCTGTATATGAATAACTTTGGGATTGGCACATACATATGTTCTCTATAATTTTTCTGTTGTACAGTATCACCTTGTAGCATTCTCTTTCACGTATAGTTTGATTTAATATAAAAATTAAGTTTGCTTTCAAAGTTAATCACATACTGTCACCCAAAACAGCTTGGGTGAATTTGATGAAATCTGTGCCTTGATTCCACCCTATAAGTATGCATAATACAACTGCTTTTTTGAGACTCATGGGTCAAAAAAAAAAACTAAAATAAAAAAGGGGGATACAGATAGATATGAAAACTTTATGTCAAAAACCTTGCAATTCAAATAGTAAAACTAACTATGGGAAAAGATTTGCATGTTCAAACAGGTCAAAATGTAACCAACTTAACAGCTGAGAAAGAAAAAATATAGCTTTGCATTGAGTAGGATGTACCAGAATGTGCGAGAAGAAAGGTTGGCCCATCTGAGCATTGAAAGGAACAAAAGCCTCAGATTGCTACAAAAATCAAACCCCTCTGTGGATCTTACATGTAACAACTATTTATAATGAGTCCTAACGAAACTTACCTTCTAGGTGCCACCATAAAGGTTTTAATATGAGAGACTTTCTTACCTCCTCCCCATAGAACAAGGAGAAATATGATGATGATGAGGTCGCTCTCCTACTGTAAATTGGAGCCAACTGTTATAGAGGTAATTCTCTTATAAAACAGGTAAAACTGCTTTCTTTAATTGACTAATAGACATAGGAACTGTGAAAAGGATTATTCTCTATTCAGATCCAAATATAATACTAAAGTCCTCTTTAGCTATGCACGTAAGCAAAATATATTAATACAGGATATCTGACATCAGCAATGGATTATTCTACCAAGGAGATGTTGGCCAGGGGATCCAAGGCCCCACAAAAGGTAAAGGCTCCTTGCCTCCAAAATGGGATACCTGCAGGAAGAGAGGCGATAAGGCCCTGCTGTTGAAGACCTGATGTAAACATGGGAAAGATGTATTGAGACCACACTTGCAAGTGTACAGATGGTCTCTGGAATACCAGAGAGTGTTACCAAAGGCCACTAAACCAATAAAGCAAATATAGGTCTCCTTGAGTCAAGCAAGACTCCTCTGTCAGCACCAGCTACACCTCACCTGCCTGGAAATACTGTGCAGCAGTGGCAGCCATATGCCTATATATCCCAAATCTAATTAGGTATTAGCTCTCTCCTTGGAGATATAACCCACGGCTGATGCCACAAGCTTACATCCTCTAATGGTTAGGAGATGTTATAAGCCACAGTAAGACCCTGTCATATTTAACAGAAAAAAATGTAATTCATGGATTAACATACCATCCAAACATCTGTGTCTATACCAAAGTAACCTACCATAACTATTAGTACTGTTTAAATACCTATATATCTAATTGCTTGTGCTTCATTAGTTGGATTGAAAAGTTATTCCTGGACAAACTGTCAGCCCATGAAAGTAAACAGCCAGAATTGACCAGAGTCCAAGATAACAGCTCCAGAGAAAGTAGACTCTTTTGCTTCTTGCCCACCTGTGCCCCTTTTCTAAGCCTAGGGAACAATCTGGGGAAGAGGGGGCATGGTAGAATGTAAGGGCTGCAATTGGGGTGAACGATGAAACTACAGTAATATAGTCTGGGCACTCATTTGATCAACTTGATTGAACATACAAGCCCCCCCTGCTGGATTGTGGGACTCACGGGCTGTGTGGGTTTGGGCACAACTGCTTGCAAACTGGTTTTACATGAAGGATGCTTGTACTCATAAATTATCACTTATTGTTAAAAAATGGAAAAAAACTGAGTGAAAGATGCAGGACAGTTATGGCAGAATGCATAATCTGGGATGGGGCGGGGTGGGGGGCAGGGAAAGGGAAATATGCCTGAACTGAATTGGAGAATGATGTAGGAAATACACAAAGCATCCATAAAAAAAGAAAATAAATAAATAAAATTTAAAAAAACATATCTGTCCTGTATTTTCTTTACTATCAAATAGTCTGCATTCTATTTGGTTTTGCTGACCTTCATGGTTCTCCCAAAATTCTAATCATACGACATTATACATCATCAGTATACATTATTCTACATTAATTGCAGCCAAGGAAGCTATTTCTTTATACAATCAATTTATATTTCCTATATCATCAATGTATTAAGATCCCTTGGAATTCCTGGCAGAACCTGAATATACCTTGAATAACATGGTTTTAGGAAGAGGGCTCATTTTATATAACTGTAGTAAAGAAAGTTTTCATGAAAGCTGTTACTTGTTTGTTCTTTTTGTCATTGTTGTTGTTGTTTTTGTTGAGACAGGGTCTTCCTCTAGCCCCACCCAACCTGGGCTATGCAGTACAGGCTAACCTAGATGAATGGTGGAATGTGCCATCATGCCAGGTGTGCCAAAATTCCAGGCTTGAGTTTACAACGTTTCAAATAAGTTACATATAGGTTAACCATTTAGTACTATGTAGACTTTCATCTTCAGTAAGGAATGAGCATGGCTGATATGTCTTCCATACACTTCATAAATTTATTAAGAGGAGGAATCAATGTGCAACATGATAAACTCTTGTTGACTATTAAAATGAATTGATTTCTGTTTTGTTCACTCCCTTCTCTTTGGAACTGAGATTTCAATCTTGCATGAAAATGTTTCAGTGCTTGTTTTCATTTATGGCTGATCAAGTCACTGAAGAATATTAGCCTCAAATATAACACACTAGTGTGCTTCTCACTTAATTAAGATGAGAGTTAGATGCTTTAAAGAAAATAAGTTTGTGTACCAGGTTTAAATTACATCAGAAAAATTAAATTAGGTTTAGAATAAACTAAATGAAATTGCAGGATAGTTTGTTCCAATGATAACTTTGAACATTAACAGATTTGACTTTTACCTGATTTTAGAAATAAAATAATTTAAAAATACTACTTCACAATAATACTTTGGGTATTTATTCATGTAATTTGTATAATGTTAAAGAAAATTAATAATGATTGTTACACATATAATATGTAGTATAATTAAATGTTATACACTATCTTTCCTATCTAGAAATATAATTATTAGGGTAATTTTAATTTAATTATTTTTCTAACAGACAAGAAATATATTATTTCAGACTTATCTTTCAAAACCACTAGGTTCATTAATTCTCTAATATTTATAATATTGCCAATTCAATTAATTTATAAAAGTCCGATTGTATATTGTATTATTTTATAAAATGCTAATTCTTATATCATGAAATTCATATATAAAGACACACAGAGAAAAATAAATAATGACTAATATAGACATAATTTCAGTTTCTTTTTTGATGTTTCTTATTTATTTATTTATTTATTTATTTATTTATTTATTTTCAGATCACATTGACGTTGCTCAGTTTGCCATACAATTAGGTAATTGGTGCTAGCATCCAGAGATGAGGGATACCATTCGTCCTTTGTTTTTCTGGGACTGTATTACTTCACTCAGCATGATATCTTCTAGCTCCAGCCATTTACCTGCAAAGTTCATGATGTCATCTTTCTTTACTGCTGCATAGAACTCCATTGTGTAGATGTACCACATTTTCTCTATCCACTCCTCAATTGAGGGGCATGTGGGTTGGTTGCAGTTCCTCGCTATTGTGAAGAGAGCTGAAATAAATATGGTTATTCATGTATCTCTGTGGTGGGGTGAGTCTTGTGGGTACATGCCCAGGAGTGGTATGTCTGGGTCGGGTGGCAAGTTCATTCCAAATCTTCCAAGGGTTTCAGTTTCTTAGTGAGACAGTGTTATCAAGTAATTTGACAAAGTGCACAAGTAGCTTCTATAGGCAATCCAGGAATGACTTTCAAACAAGACAGTACAACCGCAATATAACTGTATTGATTTCACGATGTCAGTTGCGTGAACTATATACAAGATTTATGAGAATGGTGGTATTAAATATATTTGGGCATCTGACATTTTATCATATTTATACAAAAGTCCTAGCATAGCTGAGTTAGAAACAAACAACAAAAACCAACAGTAAACTTTGTACCTGTATTAGTCACTTTTCTGTTGCTGTGAAAAAACACCATGACCAAGGGAACTTATCAAAGGAAGATTTTATTTGAGCTTATGATTGACAGTTCCAAGGAATCAGAGTCCATTGTGGTGGGAGGCACGGTGGCCCAAGGCTGGAGCAGCAAGCCCAGGTTCACATCTCGCAATGAGCACAGGAAGTCAAGAGAGAAACTGGAGACTGCAAGTCTTGTTAAACTCATTAAGCCTGCCCCCAATAACGTACTTCCTCCAGCACAGTCACACCTTCTAAGCCCTCCAAGAACAGTGCCACCAACTGGAAACAAAAATGTCTGAATAATTAAAGCCTATGGGGGGACACTCACATTCACACCACCATACTACGTATTAGCAAACTGAACAAAAAGAATAAATAGATGTTAAGTTCACCTGAAGTTTTATTTTAGATTTATTTATTATTTTTATCAGTATGACTTTTTAAGTGCATACATGAATTTGAAATACATGTGTGATTCATGCCTATGGAGACTAGAAGAGAGAGCTGGTTCTTATAGAACTGGAGCTATAGCTACTGGTGGTTACAATCCACTGTGTGTTTGCTACAACCAAACCTGGATCCTCTAGCTATAGTGGAATTTGTCACTGCCTTCTGACCTGTGTAGGCAATGTATGACACAAGTGCACTTATGTATATGCTGGCAATACACTCATACACATAAAATAATAAATTAAATATACATTTAATTATGTATATATATTTAATATATATGTATATATTACATATATATTTATACATATATATATAAATATATATATAACAATATATATAATATAACTAATATATATATTTAAATATATATGTATTACATTTTTTAAATGTACGTCAAATAGAAAAATTACAGTAGTGATTATGAGATAATTAAATGAAAGCAGAGATTAAACTATGACAAATTGGAGCTGATATTGCTATTCTTTTTTTTATTAATTAATTTTTTTATTGTTGCTTTGTGTATTTCATACATCATTTTCCAATTCAGTTCAGGCATATAATCCCCTTCCCTTCACCCCACCCCACCCACCCCTACCCATCCCAGTATCATGCATTCTGCTGTAACTTTTCTGCATCTTTCGTGTTTTTTATGTTTTGTTTTTCATTTTTTTTAACAATAAGTGATGTTTGTGAGTACCAGCATCCTTCATGTAAAACCAATTTTGTGAGCAGTTGTGCCCAAACCCCACCAGCTCATGGGTTCCCACCATCCAGCGGCAGGGGGGCTATTATGTTCCATAACAGTTGATCAAAATGAGTGTCCAGTCTATATTTGTTGTAGTTTCACCATTCACCCAATCGCAGCCCTTACATTCTACCACGCCTCCTTCTTCCGCAGATTGTTCCCTAGGCTTAGAAAAGGGGCACAGTGAATGGTGGCGCACGCCTTTAATCCTAGCACTCAGGAAGCAGAGGCAGGCGGATCATTGTGAATTCAAGGCCAGCCTGGTTTACAGAGTGAGTTCCAGGACAGCTGGGGCTACAGGGAAACCTGTCTCGAAAATACCAAAAAAAAAAAAAAAAAAAAAGGACAGATCCTACTCAGCATTTGGATTAAGGCATCCATTCTTTAAAACTTGGATATTGTGTGGAGACAAATAGATATTGCTATTCTTAATTACTAATAAAATTAACTGAGAGATTTTGGTTATTTGAATAAGAAGTAGTTGTGCTGTCACCACCGGGATTCATGGTGGGACCCACTTAATCCTAGGACAACCCATGAGGAAAGCCCACACAGGAAAGCATACCACGTGTAGGCAGGTTGAGGTTTAAATGCAGAGAGAGATTTTATTCCAAAATGTCTGCTTAAATATCCATCCTGACTCAATTTCTCACTAAACCCCACCCGATGGGTGTGGCCAGGGAAGTACCATTGGTTTAGAATTGAACCCATCTAACTAAGCTTTCCCACATCTCATCCTTTTAATTTTATTTTTTTAATTTTCCTGAGAGGCAGGGGAGACCATGGGTGAGGCTAACAACCCAAAGGAACCTGAATTTTAAATAGCCAGCTTCTCAAGCCTGTTTTGAGTGCTAGGCAGTAGGGGGAAGGTCAGACCTGAAACTTTATTTTCACACTAAGGCCAATTAATATCCCAAAATTCCAACCATGAAGTAAGCTGATTGTCAAGCATAAGCAATGAATGTAAGTAACATTCACGTAAAAACAATTAGCAAGTATCTATGTCCATATTTTGAACAACCTAAGGTTCCCATAGTCCAGGGAGAAGCTTGTATGCACAAGCATGTTGATTAAATAAGAGTCCAGTCTATATTGCTGTAGTCTCACGATTCACCCCAATCTCTCCACAGCCCTTACATTCTACCACACCTCCTCTTCTGCAATTTGTTCCCTAGGCTTTGGAAAAGGGGCATGAAGCAAAACAGTCTATTTTCTCTGGAGATGTCATTTTGGACTCTAGTCTGTTTAGGTTGTTTCCCTTTATGGATTGACAGCTTATCCAGGGTATCTTTTTAATCCTACTAACAAAGCATAAGCAATTAGAAGTACAGGCATTTAAACAGGAATTTAAACAATATTATTATGTAAGCTGTGAGCATAGACACAGATGTTTGGATGGTATGCTAATCCACAAACTGTGGTTTCTCTATAAAAGATGACAAGTTCTTATTGTGGCTTACATCATCTCCTAACCACTAGAGGACGTAAGCTTGTGGCATCAGCCATGAATTATTCTTCCAAGGAGAGAGCTAATAGCCAATTAGCTTTGGGATATATATATATAGACACATGGCTGCAACTGTTGCACAATATCTCCAGGCAGTAGAAGTGTAGCTGATACTGACAGAGGAGTCTTGCTTGACTCAAAGAGACCAATATTCTGCTTTATTGCATTAGTGGCCATTGATAACACTCTTTGGCATTTCAGAGAACAATGTACGTTAGCAAGTGACATCTCAAAATATTTTTTCATGCTTACACCAGGTCTTCGACAACAGGGATTTACCACACTTCTCCTTTCAGATATCCCATTTTTATAGGCAAAAGGCCTTTATAATTTGGGGAGCTTGGATCCCCTACCAACATCTCCTTGGCAGAATAATCCATTGCTGATATCAAAGCTCTCCTGTATTAATATATTTTGCTTAGTTAAACAGCTTATAAAGAATTTACTATTATATTTGTCTCTAAATAGAGAATTATCCTTTCACAATTCCTATGTCTATCAGTCAATTAAGGAAGGTAGTTATACCTGTTTTATAAGAAATTACCACTATAACAGTTGGCTCTAATTTACAGTTAGGGAATGACTTCATTACCATCATGTTTTCTTTTTCCTATAAAAGGGGTCTCCCTTTTATAAGAAGTTTGCTCAGCATCTGGAAGGTAAACTTCATTAGGGCCCATTATAAACAGTTATCCGGGGCTGGAGAGATGGCCTAGTGGTTAAGAGCACTGACCGCTCTTACAGAGGACCCAGGTTCGATCCCCAGCATGCACATGGCGGCCAAGGTTAAGTCTGAAACTCCAATTCCAGGAGAACTCCAGTTCCAGGGGAATCCGAGACCATCTTCTCACCTCCGTGGCATTGCACCATATGGGTGTACAAACTTGCATGCAGACAGTACATTCATACACATACAGAAATAAATAAATTAATAAAGTAAAAAAATTAAAAAAAAAAAAAAAACAGTTATCCCAAATAGAATTCAGAGAGATGCTCAGTGTCTGTGACTAAGGCATTCTGAGGTTCCTCTTTCTTTAATGTCTAGATGGGTCAGCCTTTCTGCTGGCATTTTCCAGTCTCTCCTGCACAGCCAAAAGTTGTACATTTTCAGGCATTTAAGTTGGTGTTTTACTGTGGGAACATACAAATCTCCTCCCATTGTTAGTTTCAAGACCTCAAAATTGAAAATTTATCAAAAGGTTTGGAATACAGAGGGAATATTACACCACCTCCCTCTTTTTGTTTTTTAAATTTTTATGTTTTGACCTATAGATGCCTAAATTGTATTACACATACCCGTAAACAGGAAACAAGGTGTAAGTTTTCATCAAATTTACTCAAACAGTTTATCATTGACTGCATGCTTATTTGGGAAGTGAACTTAAACTTAATTTCTTTAAATTGTCCTACAAGTAAAGGAAAAATATTACAAGGTGATACTGTATAACACAGAAAAATATAGAGACCATTTGTGTACCTTAACCCCAAAGTTGTTGGAAATTCAATACAGATTACAAATAAAACTATTAACATTTTAGATTCCCAATTAGTTCAAATGTATTACCATTTTAAACTGCAAACCCTACAAAGTGGATTTTAATTTTTTTTATTTTTTTATTAATTTTATTTATTTCTGTATGTGTATGAATGTACTGTCTGCATGCAAGTTTGTGCACCCGTGTCGTGCAATGCCACAGAGATCAGAAGAGGGTATCAGATTCCCCTGGAACTGGAGTTCTCCTGGAATTGGAGTTTTAGATGGTTCTCGGCCTCCATGTGAGTGCTGGGGATCGAACCTGGGTCCTCTGTAAGAGCGATCGGTGCTCTTGACCACTAGGTCATCTCTCCAGCCCCACAAAGTGGATTTTAATAACTATCTTTCTCCAAGCTCTTGGCCTTCTCCAGTCCTGGCATGAAAACCTGCTTTAAAGATTTTACAATATCTAGCTCTTAATAAAATTTTCTTTTACAGTTTTTATGCCCATCAGTTCATTAAGGACTGGCTAGATATACCCCATGAGAAGTTGTTACCATCATTATCATCTTTATTTTTTTTTTGTTTTTTTGTTTTTTGTGGGAGCGTCTAGGAAGCTTCCTTTGTCATGACCAGGTGCAATGCAGTCCTGCTAAGGGGAGAGGGACACACAGTGCCAACTTTGTGTATAGTGTGGGAAACTAGCCTCATTGAATAGAGGACAGTTGGTCACTTCTGTGACCTGACAGGAGACGTATCTTCCTACTTGGGTCCTTAGCCTGGGACAATGAGACACGTTTCCCACTCTTTGCCGAAACTTTCTACCTGCCCAAGTCCAGGACAGGAATTTCACACCAGCTTCCCAGGTTAGTGGTCCTCAAAGGGAGCCTTTTTCCAAACTAACTGGTCACCCACAGGCCTTAACACCAGCTACCCACTGGTCATCTGAACAAATTGCAGGCTCAGCCTGTATGCATGCAAAAAATTTAAAAAGAAAAATGGCAGCCGTGAATTCCACAATGATGTTAATCGGAATTGAAATTTTTTTTATTTTTTTAAATTTTAAGTTTTATGCCTTTTATTTTTTATTCCCAAATACCCAAAAACTTATTAACACTTTAGTACAATGAAAACCTGGTTGCATCTTTGTTTTAGATGTTGAAAGAGCGTAACCATTAGGTGGCAGTGTAGATCCATTTTTTTAAGATTTTTAATAGATAACCCATGACCTTTGTTGAAATTGAATTATGTTTTGGCTGTTTAATATAAATTTGCATCTTGAGAAGGGCCACGTTCCAACTCAGAGGCAATGTTTTTACTGGTATCATGGCTGTTAACATTGAAATATACTTAGAACACAAGTTCACACATCCATACACACATGTGCACGCACATACATACACACATACATACATTAGAAAGATTTGTTAGTTAGACCTGTAAGAGAAGAAAACCACATTATTGTTTGATGTTCAATGAGAAACATGAAATTTTTATAATTTGTTATAGGGTTATTTTTACATTATTAGAATAAATGTCCTAGTAATGCATGAAACAGCTGAGATCCATATGCCATCTCTTAGGCCCATTTGCAACCACTTTCCTTCAATGAACTATCTCTAAAGTTTACTATTCTTTCCCTATCTTGTCCCTTCTGGCTAACTATGCCTAAACTGTCCCTCTGCTAAGCTTAACTGTCCCTATGCTATTTATAAATCTAGAGATTGAGGATTCCCAAAAGTAGACAGGCCAAAGTTGTTTGTAGTTTTGGACCAATCCATCATGTCTTATTACTAAGGACTTTGGAAGAAGAAGAATAATTATCCACAATCACAACAATTATTAATTATGAAAAATTATTAACCATTATTAGTCACAACAGTCATTAATAATCATGAACAACAAGTGTCAATAATAATAGCCAACAACAATGAACAATTTACCATTATTCTGAATTTTTGTCAATTATTATTAATAATTATATTCAATAACAATAACTCTAACCATTAATAACAATTACTAATAATTAACAACACTCTATCATTAAACTGAATAATATGCATACTATAAACACAATTAAAAATTGTTAACACTAAGGGATATAAAACAAACATTTTTTTATGAATTAAATCTATTTTGTTTATAGTCAGCTAAATAGATTTAACCCTGTAGGATTATAATGAATTAAAAGCGGGAACTTGATTCACTCACACATACACACAGCTTGAATACACAAACATAAAACAGTTTTATTCAAAAATTTTCTTATTTAAATTGAACCAAAATATCAATTTACGTTGTTAAAGAGACTTTTACCAATGGTCCTTAAAAAAGACAATTTATCAGAGCAAGTTTGTTTTGTTAGAACTTCAAGGCCAGGGGCTGGAGAGATGGCCTAGCGGTTAAGAGTGCCGACTGCTCTTGCAGAGGACCCGGGTTTGATCCCCAGCACCCACATGGTGGCTGAGAACCATCTGAAACTCCAATTCCAGGAGAACTCCAGCTCCAGGGGAATCCAATACCCTCTTCTGACCTCCTCAGCATTGCACGACACGGGTGCACAAACTTGCATGCAGATAGTACATTGATATACATACAGAAATAAATAAAATTAATTAAAAATAAAAAAAGAACTTCAAGGCCTCTAGATTCTCCTAGAAATCCATCCATCTTGTTTCCAAAATGTTGAAATGAAAAGGATGTGACCTAAAATCAAAATTTAGTAGGCATGATTTAGATACTATGTTCTGAGTCTGCAAGCTGGTATGCATGCACAGCAGACAGGCTTAAGGCGCCAGGCCAGAGCTCAGACTTCGAATGATCAAGAATTCTGTGAGAAGAGATTTTTTTTTTGTCATTTCGAGACAGGGTCTCCCTGTAGCCCCAGCTGTCCTGGAATTCACTCTGTAGACCAGGCTGGCCTTGAACTCACAAAGATCCTCCTGCCTCTGCCTCCCAAGTGCTAGGATTAAAGGCGTGCACCACCACACCCATCAAGAATTCTGTGAGAAGGGATTTTTAAGGTGAAACACATTTAAAAGGAGCAAGATAAAATTAAATCAACCATACCTAGTGTATCCGGGAGTTAAGTAAAAATATTACACTTTAAGTTAAACATGCTGAAATGGATTTGAATTACTGTTAACTAAATCTCAACCTAGGATCTGCAAATAGCCCGCAGGTTTTAGGCAAGAAGAGTTAGATTTAGAAAAAACCCATAAGAAGACAAGAGAGCAACACATTTTTATCCAAAAACAGATTTTGTATACAAAATTTAAGAGAAAATGGCCAAGGCTTGAAAAGGATGCTCTTGGAAAAGGGCAGTTTAAGTGAAAGGCCTTAATTTGCAACAGAAAGAAGTGTGTTCAGGTCGAGAAGAGCTACCAGGAGAAAATCTACATATGAACAAGTTAAGATTGGATCCAAACTTGAGGAACTTGAGGAGCCGGTTCCTCACAGCAGGAGTCTTTCTTTGGAGGGTGGAATTTAAAACCAGAAAGTTTTTCAGAACTGTAGAATTATGAAAAATTGTTTTAAGGCCAAACATAACTGCTGAGGCTTAATATTAAATTCAGCCTTGAGGTCACTGGCTTTTATAGACTGCAGGAGTGACCATGCCAGGAGGCACATGCCTGGAAGGCACTGGGTGCTCCCTCTGAACCAAATCAGAGACAGGTTCTCCACATGTACAAAGTCACATGCCCTCAGACCACTGTCCCATCCACCAAAACCAGCAGGAAAGATGGCTCCACCACAACAGATAAATATCAGGAAAGAGAGGAGAAAGAGAAAAAAAGGGCAAGATTTAGGGGTTTGCATAACTAAATTGTCAAGGTTTTCTTCTGCCCCACGTTCAGACGCCAATTGTGGTGTCGCCGCCGGGATTCGTGGTGGGACCCACTTAATCCTAGGACAACCCATGTGGAAAGCCAACACAAGAAAGCATACCACATGTAGGCAGGTTGAGTTTCAAATGCAGAGAGAGATTTTATTCCAACATGTCTGCTTAAATATCCATCCTGACTCAATTCGTCACTGTACCCCACCCCATGGGTGTGGCCAGGGAGGTACCATTGGCTTAGAATCCAACCCATCTAACTAATCTTTCCCACAAGTAGTTGATGAGAATCTCATTGCTTACCTCTCAAGATTCCAGATATTTCACAGATTATTATGTACATGTAATGATTAAATAAAATGAATTGAGCTTCGTAGAGTCAAAGTCTTCAAATATTAAAGAGTGCTTCCTATGCTATTGTATTGTTGGTCAAAGTTTTTTATTGCTCTATTTGCTGTTTTGTTTTGTTTTGTTTTGTTATGGTTTGCTTTGGATTGGTTTTCATGCTTTTGTTTTCCTGAGTGGCTTCACACTCTCTAATGCCAGCCTCACCTTTCCAAGTAGCTAGCAGTGTATCTCCATACCTAGCTTCCATTAATTTTCTTTTTCTTTATGAGTTTGTGTGTGTGTGTGTGTGTGTGTGTGTGTGTGTGTGTTGGTGAATGTGAACATGAGTGCAGTTCAACATTTGTGGGGCTGGGGTCAGAAAACCACTTGGAGTCTCAATCCTCATCCTCCAGCCTGTGGAAAGCAGGCATCTTGATGTTGGGCCTTGCGCATGGCTACCTAGTTGGCCCATGAGTCCAAAAGTATTCTGCTGTCCCTGCCTCTCACCTCACTTTAAAAGGACTTGCATTAGATTTGTGTACCATCCTGTCCAGGGTTACCTTGATTTCTAAGGATCCAAACAGACTTGTCATTCTTACATGTTAAGCCATGTTAATACAACCCTCTTTTACTCATTTAAATTTTAGTGACAGTATTATCTTGAAATCTATTCCTTTCCTTCATTTATGTAACAGAACCTAATTTTATAAATAATTTCCTTAATTATTTACTCAATATCAATATCAAAAATCATCTAGGAAATAATATCTATCATTATTATTGATCTGGTACAATTTAAATATCCTTCACCTTTGATTGCCTAAATAACACACATTCTTTTACATGAATTGTGTTTGACGTTGGTCCCTCTTCCTGTCCTTGTGCATCTTTCAATATCACTTCTCTCCATTTTGCAATTAGCAAATAATTTTAATTTATATGTTGCAATGAAAAGGCATATTTTACTATATTTCTTTAACTTCTGTACTCTGTGTTAAATATCTAAAACTTCAAGTCATTTTTAATAAAATATTTTTATTGATGTTTTGTATAATTCATACATCATTTCTCAGTCAAATTTTCCCTTTTTCATGTCCCCAACTCACCCCAGTTCATTCATTCTGCCATACATGTCTTTCATCTTTTTCCTACTCTTTTTAAATTTTTCTTTGCAGAGGTTTATTGTTTGGGCAGAAGTTAACTATTTCATTTAGTTCTTTGACCCTTTTATCAATGTTGTTGCCTCCCATTTGCTTGCTTCAAATATGCCTATATATACATCACATATATACTAAAATTATGACCTCTGAAAATGAGCTGTATGTTAATTTCAAAATATGTTCAGGAGTTCACATTTTCCTTTTAATTTTATATTACCCTAAAATATGAATACATTTTTTGCACCCATATACCACAATTACAAAGTCTGAAAATAAGTAGTAAGTTAATGCTAGAGCCCTTTAAGGGATTCATATTATAACAGCACAGTTGTTTTCAGATAAAAAGAAATATAACATTAATGTTGCTCAGCTTACCTCTCAAATAGGCATTTGGTGCTAGCATCCACAAATGAGGGCAACCATTCATCCTTTGTTTTTTGGAGACTGTGTTACTTTACTTAGCATAATGGCTTCAAGTTCTATCCATTTAACTGCAAAGTTCATGATGTCATCTTTCTTTATCCTTCATAAAATTCCATTCTGTAGATGTACCACATTTTCTCTATCCATTTGTTGGTTGGACATTTGGGTTGCGTCCAGCTCTTTGCTATTGTGAAGAGAGCTGCAATAAACATAGATGTGCATTATCTCTGCAATAGAATGAGTCTTGTGGGTATATACCCAGGAGTGGTATGACTGGGTCAGATGGTAGGCTCATTTTAAGTTTCTTAACAGTTCACATTCCTTCCCATGGGGGTTGCAGGAGTTTGCATTCCCACCAGCAGTGGATGAGTCTTTTCCTTTCCCCACAACCTCTCCAGCATTTGGTATCCTTTGTTTTCTGGATGACACCTAGTCTTACTGGAGTAAGATGAAATCTTAAGGTGGTTTTAATTTGCATTTCTTTAATTCATACAGACATTGAACACTTTTCTTTATCTTGTACAAAATGAGGGAAACTTTTTCTTGAATTTTTTTATGTGTATGAGTGTACTGTCTGCATGTAGGTTGGTGCACCTGTGCCGTGCCGTTCCGTGGAGGTCAGAAGAGGGTGGATTCCCCTGGAGCTGGAGTCAAAGATCAACTTTAGCTGCCGTGTGGTTGCTGGAAATCGAACTTGGGTCCTCTGCAAGAGCAGTCAGTGCTCTTAACAACTGAGCCGTCTCTCCAGCCGTAGGGCAACTCTTTTACTTCTGTGTTTTGCGTAGGAATGTTATTGTTTGTTTGTTTTTTTACAGGAACTCAATTTTTAATTTTTTTCTTCTACATTCTTGCTTTTTCAGATACTTTCTTTATTTATATGATTCAACTAAGGTATATACACTTATCTCCTGCTGGGGCTTGTACATCTTGTTTACTGTGTTTGCATAGTCTGACTTCACAACACTCCATGTATGCCATATATATCATCCAGTCTTTACACTTTCCCATCCACATGCCCCTGATGTTAAAGTACCTTCTCGACCACACCAGCATGTTATCAATTTGATTCCCAAATCACTGCACTCTGCACCCTGAACCACCAATGAGCTCAATTTTTTTCCCTAAGGACAAAGACATTTTATTCACACTTCAGCAGCACTTCTAATACATGAGAACTATTATTTTTAACCTTAAGTCTTTTCAAAAATTTTGCAGTGTTGAAAAACTTGCACAAAGGAATTGTTCAGAGTCAGTATTTTGTCACAATAGGCCTTAACTCAAAGGAAAGAATATTAATTCCTATTGGGGGCTGTGGGAAGGTGCCAGTGGAGAAGGGGATTTAAGGCTGATTAAGGTTTGATAGATATGTTATGTATGAAATACACAAAGATTAACTTTAAAAATTTAAAAAAAAAGATTTTTTTCCAAGATAACTGCTTCCAAGGCTGTGGGCCCGTTCTGAGTGGCTAAGGGCGAAGTCTGGGAGGAGGACTTAGGGGCCACCAAGAGTGTTGGGAAGCCTTGGAAGTGGTCCCAGGGCATTTGGATCCTTAGAAACTACAACTTGGCTCTACAGACATTGCTCATTGCTCAAGGGCATCAGGAGACAACACAGAAAACACCAGTTTTGGCTGAGCCATTCACCTAGATACGACCTTGGTGCCTGGCCCTGGGGTATCTGCTGGTAGATTACAGATGGTGTACAATTGTTCAGAGAGTACATCTCACCGGCTGGGTGATTGGGTTTTGCCCTACTTGGATATGGGGCACACCAACTGAATTGGACGGGAAGAATTGTGACCTTCCAGCCCACATGAGTGGGAGTCCCTGGGGCCCACAGGGTGTAGGTTCACAGGCCTGGGGGGTTTGGAGGTTCAGGCCATCTTGGGTGTTGCATGGCCTATTCCATTGGGCAAACTGCTGCTTGAGTGACTAGTGTTGGTCTGTACAGTGTTAGGATAGAGTTGAGATTTTGGAGCCTAGAGTGTACACACCTGTGCATCAATTAGGAAGGGAACAAACTCCTTAAGAGTATAACCAACGGGGGCTGGAGAGATAGCCTAGCGGTTAAGAGCACCGACTGCTCTTGCAGAGGACCCGGGTTCAATCCCCAGCACCCACATGGCGGCTAAGAACCGTCTGTAACACCAATTCCAGGAGAACTCCAGTTCCAGGTGAATCTGAGACCCTCTTCTGACTTCCGCGGCATTGCACGACACGGGTGCACAGACCTGCATGCAGACAGTACACTCATACACATACAAAAAAAAAAAAAAAAAAGAGTATAACCAACATTAGTGTCTGCTCAGTAAGCACCTATGCTTCACATTGGAACCATTCCCAACAGAGGCTACCCAAATACCTAAAGCTCAAGGAAAGAAAGACTCAGGTGGATCTCCACCAAAAACTAATACCCCTATTCAAGTACCCTCTAATGAAGACGCCTTGGATATAATTCAGGATGCAAATCTCAAAAGAACAATTATGAATATGATTAGAGAAATTAAGGAGTTGAGAGAATTTAAAAGCTTATCAACAAGGGAATCTGGGATCTACAATAAGACAGGGATAAATCGAAAGAGGACGACAATTAATTGGGGAATGAAATTACAAAATATATAGAGACACTGAAGAAAGTTCAAGTTGAAATAAAAAAAAGAAATGTAACATTCCACAAACAACTTGGAAAAGATGGGAGAAACTCTCAATAATAGAATGGATGCAGTAGAAAATAGAATATCAAGATTGAAAGACAATATGGAAGAATTGGATAAATCAAGTAAAGATTATGAAAAAAATTAAGAAAACCACAAGAATAGAATAAACAGGTACTGTGGGATATTATGAAAATACAAAACCTACAAATTATAGAGATAGAAGAGGAAGAACACTCACAGGATGGTGATATGCCCCATGTCTTCAAAAATTTTAGAGTAAAATTTTCCCAAATTAAAGCAACAGATGCCTATACAAGTATTAGAATCATATAAAACTCCAAGCAGACAGAACCAGAAAATAAATTTGCTATACCATATCAATGTAAAAACAGTACATGATCAAAGCAAAGAAAGGATACTGAGGTCTGAAAAAGAAAATCAACAAATTAGTTACAGAGGAAAACCTATCAGAATTGAAGCTGATTTCTCAATGCAGACGATGAAAGCCAGAAGAGCATGGTCTAAAATATTCAAGCTTCTAAAAGATTATAGATGCCAACACAGAGTGCTTTATCCAACAAAAATGTCTATTATAATTGAAGGAGAGAGGAAAATGTTCCATGATGTAAATCATTTTAAATCGTTCCTCTCCAATAAGCCATACCTGGAGAGAATACTTCAAGCAACACAAAGAGCAGACAGCAGGGATGACTATAACCAATCAAAACCAGAAAAAAAAAATGATACAACCACTAGGGTAAGAATGTACTAGAAATCAAAATGATTGGAAGCAATTTAATTATCTCAACCGTTTTAAATATCAATGGAATGAATTCTCCAATTAAGTGACAGAGACTAGAAGAATCTTTTTTTTTTTTCTTGTCTCCAAGAAACTTACCACACCTTTAAAGATAGATGTTATTCCAAGGTGAAAGGAGGTTAAAAAAAAATGAAACAAGTAAATTGCATGAAGAAAGAAAGGGGAGTCACTATCCTAATACTACATAAAATAGAATTCAAACCTTTGGTTGTGTGTGGGTTATTTGATCACTGGGTGGAACATCTCTGGGGCAAATAAGCAGAGTTTTTTGCCAGGCCTATGTGGTGCATTTCTGAATATCTGGAAAAATTTGGTTGGCCTGAGACAGCCCCAGGACTTGTAGGGTCACTTTAACATTTTCATTTTGTGGTGATGTGTTTGGGAGGAACAGCCCCCTTCACCTGGATGGGCATAAATATTGCAAAGTTTAGAAGAAAATAAGATTCTTGTACTGGATTGAAGTGGTTAAATGTTTCTAGAGTGGGATGGTATAAATATTAAAGCCAATTCACTAATGGTCTAAATGGGATTATAACCACACAGAATTGTGGTTGGTTTTCGGTCTGTTCCTGGCTTGTGCTGCACTTCCAGTTGTACATTTGGATTAAAGAGGCATAGACAAGTAATGGGTTACCTTTGACTACTGAAAGAGATATTTTGGTTTCTGTCCATTAGGAAGCGTGACTTTTGATATCTGTTCTGCACTTTTCAAGACAACTTGACTCAAGGAAAGCTAGGCTTACTTCTCTGAACTAATGGCATACACCCAGAAGGAAGGATTTTGGAGGGACTTGGTAGTTGTTTTTCATCTTAATTCTGGCCAACAGGCATGGTCCCTGTTATTGGAAAGCTACACACCAGGATATGGGGTTGAGAAAGTAGAGACTACTTATGTCTGTAGTAAATTGTTTACATTTAAAATATGCCTAAAATTGTTTAAATTTCTCTTACATACTGTGCCTGCTTATCCTACAGTTTTAAATTTCTTCCAGTCAATGTTCATACAAGGCTTCTTGGGCTTTTCTTCAATTTTTATCTAAATATGATACAGTAATTAAAAATACCAGATTGGTTTAACTTAACTTTTTTTCGACGCTTAATGCTGATACCTAAGGCCCATACCAATTCAGCCAAAGGATTTAGGGGACATTTTTTTTTTCCTTGCCCGCTGAGGTCAATTGGTCCCAGAGGATTTTGTATGGGGGTATCTCTTAAAATGTATTGCAATTGTGAGACACCAGGATTCTGATGCCGGGAGGTTTTGGAGACCAACAAACAGAACCCTAGCAAGTGTCCAGTCTATAAAGAGGAGGCTCAATATAGAGGGAAGTTGCCTTGTGATCCAAAGGGAAGCCAAGTCTAGCAAGACCTGACCTTGTCCTCGGTAGATGGAACTGGTTAAGAATGTGTAGAAGGAGCCAGAAGAAAACCCCCGCCCCAAAACTTGAGTGCCCCTGAGGACCAGAACCTCAAGTGACCTTGAGAAACAAAGTGTGGTTAATATCGGCTAATTGTTTAGACTTAAGCACCCAAAAAAGAAAGTATAACCAAAAGAAAAATAGGCAATATAGTTTTTAAAGCCTGAAAAATTGTGCCTACACATAGTGGGCATAATGTTATCTGAAATGATATTAAGTAGGCATAAAAATATCAGATCTTGTCCTTGATTTACAGAATAGGATCACCTCCAGCCAAAGGACAATCCACTATTAATGATCAACAAAAAAATTTCCGGGGCTAGAGAGATGGCCTAGCGATTAAGAGCAACGACCGCTCTTACAGAGGAACAGGGTTCAATCCCCAGCACCCACATGGTGGCTGAAAACCATCTGAAACTCCAATTACAGGAGAACTTCAGTTCCAGGGGAATCCAACACCCTCTTCTGACCTCCGCACCATTGCACGACATGGGTGCACAAACCTGCATGCAGACAGTACATTCATACACATACAGAAATAAATAAAACAATTTTTAAAAAATTTCCTCTTTCTTTCTAGCAAATATTTAAGTGGAAACTCATATCCTGGCTATTAACTAGCCTTAAAAGAAGATTGTGATTCCAGACAACATGGCCAAATGAACAGAAGGAGAAACCTAATAAATGGATGCTTTGAAACCCATGATCAAGAAATTCTAATGGACTTGTAAGTTGGACATTGGAATTCACCATGTTCTTACTTCTGGTCCCCTGCCTAGATCATGTACAAAACTACTCCTACCTTCCTTTTGCTTTCATGGGCACCAGCCAAGGCTTTTTATTCCCTCCACAGTTATGCTTGGGAGTCTTTTAGATTTATCATCTGAATGGGGCATACCCCAGTTGTCACACCCAATGTCCATTTTCAGCATGGAAGAAATCAGAGTGGTCAGCCTCCTGATTCTCTTTTGGTGATTCGGGTTACCCTTTTCAGTGAGTAACGTAACTAAACGGGGGCTAGAAAGTTATTACCCAATTTAGGGATGAGACTCCCCCAAATTAATCAGACTCTTTCTCAGCTGAGAACTCAAGACTTCCTGGACTAACCAGTAAACACATATCCTTCTGGTATCCCTGAAAGAGCAGGAAAAGAAAAAAGAAAAGAAAGAAAGGAAAAAAGAGAAGTATATATCAAACCCCACAGATTTATTCTTTATTTCACCAGAATAAGAAATGGAAATGTCCCCCTTTTTGTTGTTCTTATTGCTTTGATTTTTATTGTCATTTTGTATTGTTTCTGGTTTTCTGTGAAAAGAAAAAAATAAAGAAAAAGCAAAAAATTAATAAAAATAAAATAAAAATATAACACTTATATTGCTTTAATCAAAATTAAGATAGAATAGCTTGAAAAGTGATTTGATTTGCACTCTAATTTGATCCTATGGACTTTGATGTTTGAAATCCATCACTGAAGTGAGTATTCAACACACACTAGCGTGAGAATTAAGACTGAATTGCAGAAGAGTTTGTCTGAATAAAACCAAGTTGTAGTAGGCAGTGAAATCAAGCATGCATTGTTCATGGGACACTAGAGAACACAGCCTTTCCAGTTTGGTGACCTGATAGAATGTAGTTCACCTACCACTACTTTTGCTGAATATAAATGAAAACAGTAGAAGAACTGGAATATTTATAGGTTTCTGGTGAATCACATGCAGAAGCTAAGCAAGATTCAGTGATTAATTTTTTCTGTTTTCCAGGTCCTCATAATTACATAAACCATTGTCAAAAGGACTTTAAAATGTAATGATAACTGATGTCTCTTAAATTCATAATTAAGGAGGAATCTCAACTCTGTACAAATGAATTTCAAGTCTCCAATCAAAGAAGAATCAAGAAAACAATTCATGCAAACATATCCTCCATGACAGGTACAAATCATGTCAACTGGACATCTTTGTCCCTCAAAGTCTTTCCAGAAGAGGCTAAGGCCTCTTTATCAATATCACTTCTAAGTACCAATTAATCCTAGCTTAATTAAATTTAAAATATGTTAGAGAACACAGTTCTGTGTGACATGAAAATCAATATGTTTATTGATGTGAAACACAAAATGAGAAATTGGCATTTTTTTTGTCTCTTCATCAGATTTGGAGAACACAATGGGAAGTACCCTGTGAGTGGATTTTCTCTCATGATATTCACATGTTTCAAGCACTCTCTTGAGGGAATATAGTCATCACATTGTCTGGACATACAATTTCTGATTTGAAGAGGAAATCACTGTTGAGATAAAATATTCAGAAAGTGTTTTGCATTTTCACTGTATCACTCATGCTTCAGTATCACTCATGCTTCAACCATTAAATCAGCAGCCACCAGAAGCATTTAAACAATAGTAGGATTAAGCTTTCACTGGCTTTTAAGACTATTGTTTTATTTTGGTTCATTTGTACATCTGTGCATCTTTGTGTACATATACGCTGGTACCCAAAGAGAGCAGAAGAGTGCATCAGATCCCCTTGAGACGGAATTATAAGCAAATGTCAGCCACACAGTACAGACGTTGAGAACAAAATCTAGTCCTCTCCAATGGTACCAAGTGCTTTTATATCGCTCTAGCCTCTGGGATTCACTAGTTTCCAGAGGTTATATTGAAATATTCATTGTACCTATTTTATATGATTTTTATTATTATATGTCTCCACTTCCATTTTAATATGTTCTAAAAATACCTTCTTTTAAATAATGGATTATTACACTCGCATTTATTTTTCATTTCTTATCAATATTCCCATAAAGTAAGCAGTCTAGTTTACCAGGCCTGCACTGGAAATGCTTCAGGCCAACCCAAGTCGTTGCAGCTAAGGTGTCTAATCCTATAGGTTATATGTGGTGGTAGTGGTGGTGGTGGTGGTGGTAGTGGTGTGTGTGTGGCAGGGGGTGTCTGTGTGTCTGCGTGTGTCTCTGTGTGCTTGTAAACATGGAGTTCATATATCCCCCATTAGCATTATTATTGAATATTAAACTCTAAATATACGTAAAGATATCTAAAGATAGTCTCTCATGCCAATAATTTTTAAGAGAGACATAATTTTCACCTGAGGAAATTAAGATCACTCATATTCTTTGCCAGAAGAATAAACTTCCTTTGCCTATTTAGTATTTCAAGAGTTCCAGGGGACAATAAGACCCAAGAGGAACTTCTTATCTACCAATTTTATGAGTTCATTTTTGTGTCTGTTATTGTAATAATTTTATGCTTGGAAACTCATAAAATTAATTCAGGTCACCAGAACAAGTTTCACAGGTGACAAACAAAAGGAATGGTTAGCATTTACAGTTTGGCCCCATGATTTTGGAACAAACAATGCCACTGCTTCCCATGTCTAATATGCTAAGTGTGCTTCACCTGACTGTGGACAGATGACGTGGAAGAAACAATATCAGCTGCTGGGAACATGGATTGATTGAAGCCACTGTAAACAGATTCATATCAAAAGTCCAAGTCCATTTGTGCAGAGTAGAGAGATGGCTCAGTGATTCAGAACATGGGTTGCCCTAGCAGAATACCTGGGTTCATTTACCAGTACACACACGGCAGGTGACAACTCTCTGTAACTCCAATTCCAGGGAAGCCAAGGCCCTATTCTAATCTTCTCAGGCATTATGGAACACAGAGATGGACTTCCATACATGCATGGAATACAGTTATATATATTTACATAAATGCCAATTTCTAAAATTAAAGGAGAAAGGAAATATACTCATTCACTTTGTATGACTTTTGGTTCTGGTTAATAATGTATAATGGCTGATTTTTATATTTAGTACATAGTGCTCATAGTAGTTTTATGAATGCTAACTAAAATCTGTGCTGAAAAAGAGCCAAAGTAGAGAACGCTACCTTGAAAAATGACAGCACAGTTATCTACTAAAGTATCATTTTTCAACTCCCCTGTTTGCACGAAAATCTATAAAAGAATATCTTAATTCCTGCCATAAATATGCCTCTAAAAACATGCCTGCAAAAGGAATTTCCTTTTGGTGGTCTTAAAACACCTAAGTACCTGTGATGGTAATCACTTAGGCTGCAACTTAAGCACAACTATATTGGATCATTTAAAGAATAATGCAGGGAGAATGTGTGAAGGAACTAAACATGGGGCTTGAGTTCCCTGGGCAGAAACTCTGAGTGAGCTTTCCCCAGTGCATAAACAATCTGCATTTTTCCATTTGAGTTTTCTTATGACTTATCTGTGCATAGCGAGTAATGCCACGGTTTTTTACACCAGAATGATTTAAATGATAACCCCTTGAAACTGGGTGACTTTACTTATTGTTCCCTGTGAATCTGGGTCTCAAGTTTCCTAATCTATGTGAACAATGACAGGTTCTCTTTTGCAAATATAACAAGGGACATGGGTAGCTAAAACTCTCCTGAGAAATGTCTGAAAGGAGGTTTCTGCATACTAAAGCAACTTCCCTTCTTGAAACAAGAAAGGAGGTCTCTTATTCCTTAGATGCCTCTTGATCATGAAGTTGTGAGTCGAGCTACTTTATTGTTATCAGGAGTATTTTGTCTCAGAGATTATTGTACAGACTATGAATTTTATTACCAACAGACTATGAAATTCTGTGTGCATTTGCGGGTGTGTGTGTGTGTGTGTGTGTGTGTGTGTGTGTGTGTGTGGCAGTAGTAGTAGTAGTAGTAGTAGTAGTAGTAGTTATCTACATTTCTGATCTCTTGCTAAATAACAAAAGGTTAGGCACTTCCAAACCCATTGTTTTCTGACATTTTTGTTTTTACATTTTAAATGATATGTCTCAGTTATACTGATTTAGTTTCTTTAAACTTTCTCTAAAATTATGCATTCCATTTTGATATTGATGTCCCAAATGAACTCTAGCCAACAAAGAAATAACTTATAAACATGTTTGATTGCAAGACTATTGCCTTAACTCATTCACCTGTAAGTGAATGTAGTCTAGATAATAGCAGAGATTCAATCTCTCTCACTGAAGTTCTTCCTTCATGATTTGCAAAGATACATTAAACATCTCAAACTTATTGAAAGTGGGTCATGGTTTAAACAATTTTTCTTCTAAAGAGAAAATAAATCCTGAAATAATTTCCAACTACAGAAGGGATTTTACTTATGTAGTTGAATTTGGCCCAGAAGAATGCTGTTCTTTTTTCCTTCCTACTCTGAAGTACTAGGTCATCCTATGCAATTTTCACTGATTCCTGAGGATGAAAAATTAACATTCAGTATATGTGAATATATGCTATGTCTCCCTAGAAAATGTCTTGCCATTTCTCCTTTAAGACATGTCTGATGAAACTTTATTCAGTGGAAAATATTTAAAAGAGTAATGACCTTTTATGACAGGGTAATCCTATGATGAAACTATCACTAGTATTCAAAAGAAATATATTTCCCTCGGCAAGAAGAATCCCAACTTCTAACACAGATGTCAATAATATCAAGGTGTTTGCCAGGCCTGGTGGTGCATGCCTTTAATCCTAGCACTTGGGAGGCAGAGGCAGATGGATCTTTGTGAGTTCAAGGCCATCCTGGTCTACAGAGTGAATTTCAGGACAGCTGGGGCTATGGGAGTCCCTGTCTCGAAAAGACCAAATAAATAAATAAATAAATAAATAAATAAATAAATAATATCAAGGTGTTCAATATTCTTCTCTCTAAGTATACTAAAATAATATCATCTGAAATATCAAATTCTCAATCTTAAGACTAACCACAAATATATCTTCAAGTTTTGCATTCAGTTATTTTTAACTCTCCAGCTTACACAAGTAGAATTGGTGATTGATATATTGTCATATTTTATTGGTATCAGAGATAAGAGATTTTTTTAATTTTCAATAAATATTCTGTTATGGGTTTTTTTTTTCTGTTAAATGTTCACAATGCATTTTGGTCATATATACTCCCCACCTCCTCCTCTAACTCCCATACCAACATGCTGATGTATCTCTCTCCATGATGTAATCTTCCTTAGGAACCATAAACATTGGCTGTGCTTGTTTATCACAGCAACAGAAAAGTTAATCATACAGAGGTTGATACCAAATAGTGAGCTGTTGCTGTGAAGGACCTGACAACATTGCTTCCAGAGAATGTGGAAGAATTTGGGAATTTGGATTATAACAGTGGTAGACTGCTGTAGGCAGGGCTTAATTGATCATTATAGAATAAGCTGGTAAGGTTCAAAATATTTAAGAAGAAGATAGAAACTATGACTTAAATATCAACTGGGTTTAAGTAGAAATCTGGCTGCTAGCTGCCAGTACACTAAGAACTTGCCTGAAGGTAAATTAAAAGTGATTAGACTAAGTTGGGCATCATGGTGCATGATTTTAATCCTAGCACTTTGGAAGCAGAGGCAGGTGGATATTTGTGAGTTCAAGTCCAGCCTGATTTACAGAGTGAGTTCCAGGACATCTGGGACTACAGGGAGACCCTGTCTCAAAAAGACCAAAAAATAAAAATAAAAAAATGTTCCTACAATCAGAAACTGGAGAGACCTGAATATATGGAATTAGAACTGGACTATTGAGCTCATATCTTCTTCTTCTTCTTCTTCTCTCTCCCCTAAATCCTGATTAACTCCCTTTCACAGGACCCATCTTGCTATACAGGAACTCTTATCTGTGGGGCATTTCTTTGAACTCAAAGGATGACAACCTGAATGCATCTGGCATTGTATTGAATCTCTAAATTGTTTTGGTAGGTAATTTTCACAATATTTCTTCTTCTAATCCATGAGGAATGGGCAGGGGCCTCCTTACTATATTTCATTAGGCATGCATATATATATATATGTATATATATATATATATACATATATATGCATATATATGTATATATGTGCATATATATACATATATATATACATATATATATGCATATATATGTATATATATACATATATATATATATATATATATATATATATGAAAAGAGATGAAGGGATTTGAACAAAGTCTTCCCAAGTGGGCAAACAGTTTTAATATTAAGGACATGAGTTATAAAATGAAAATTCTCACTGCGAACTGCAGGGTTTTGCCATCTGAGTTATTGATCAGAAAGTTCCCAGAGATCCCCACCAAAAGTCATCCTTTTCCCAGTTCTCTTGGCTACCTATCATTAGTAGATGGTAAGAAAATTTCGTGAGACTACAAGCTTTGGTTGTAGGATGTAGAGAAATCAACCTTAAGCTGATTAGGAATCTTCTACTGGCTGGCTAGTCTTCACATTGCTAGAAAATGCAGGATGCTGGGGGAGAAAATTATCAATGGTATTACTCAGCTCTGGACCCTACATTCAACAATAATGACCTGACAAGCAAGATTTGGCCACATTAGCCTTCTTGAAATCTCTTGAAAAATGAGCAAATATTTCAAAATATTGAAATAAACTTACTTTTCTTCTAGGTTTATAGCTTTCCCAGAACCAATATTCTTGTTCTGGAGTTAGTTTCATCACTATGAAATATATCCAGAATTATTACATGTTCTATTTAACAGGCCAAGAACTTTCTTACATCTTAAGGGAATTCAGTTATAATTTAATAATCTTTTTTGATATTAAGTTCTGGTTAAAATATCCCCAAGCAGAGTTTAGTACTGAATATACTTATTAAGCACTAACATTAAGACACAAATGTATGAAATTATGTAAACATTAGGGATGGATAATTTGAAGCCTGACTCAACCATGGTGCAGCATCAGTCAATCATACTGGAAAGCCAGAGGCTGAATATCAACAAGAATAGCTGTAAACAAGAACCAAGACAATCAGGACTCCATGTGTCATTTTTAAAAAAATTTTTTAGTTGCATAAACAAATGTTCCATTTTATTGACAAATGAGGTTTTAAAAAATTATTATATGTCCAGCAATACAATTATTTCATCACTGAATTGGCAGCATACAATCATTCAGAATTTATCTGACTCATCAAACTTTCAACACTCTTTCACACAGGGATTATACTGTACTGAGATTTCATTATCCTAATAGAGCCACAAACGTTGACATATGTTCAAAGGGGATACGTTATTTTTCTCAAAGCCAGGATACCAATTCCAAGTCCACTCTCCTGTCCAACACAAACTCTTTGTTAAGGAATATTATAATGCTCTTCTGTTGTTATTTTTGTTGTGGTAGTGGTTATTCCCTTTAATTTTGTATTAATCCAAAATATGCATATGTATGTGTCACACATTTATCAACATGACAAAGTCTGAAAACAAAATACAGGTTAATTCCAAAGCATGTTTTAGATTCACATTTTAACAGAAAAGTTGCTTGCAGGTAATAGGAAATATAACTTTACATTCCTAAGTTGTAGAGCATGTTGATGCATGTTCTAATGCATTCAAAAAATAGAATTACTAAAACAAATGAGTCACTCAAACAATGGAGTAAAGAGCTGAACAAAGACTTCACGAATGAGGAAATAAATATGACCGAGAAACATCTTAAAAAGTGTTCAACATCCCTAATAATTAAGGAAGTGCAAATTAAAACAACATTAAGCTATCATCTCACTCTGATAAGACTGGCCAGAATCAAGAAAACAAATGATACCAAATGCTGGAGACGGTGTGGAGAAAGGAGAACACTCATCCATTGCTAGTGGGAATGTAAACTCGTACAACCACTATGGAAATCAGTATGCAGAACTCTTAAAAGTCTCAAAATGAGCCTACCACCTGACCCAGTCATACCACTCCTGGGTATATACCCACAAGACTCATATTTACCACAGTTCTCTTCACAATAGCAAAGAGCTGGAATCAACCCAAATGCCCTTCAACCAACAAGTGGATAGAGAAAATGTGGTACATTCACACATTAGAGTTCTATGCAGGGGTAAATAAAGATAGCATCATGAACTTTGCAGGTAAATGGATGGAACTCTAAGACATTATGCTAAGTGAAGTAACACAGTCCCAGAAAAACAAATGGGGAATGGTCTCCTTCATTTCTGGATGCTAGCACCATGCACCTAGTTGTAAGGCAAACTGAGCAACATTACTGTTATATTCCTCTTTTTCCAAAAGCAACTGTGCTCTTATAATATGAATCTCTTTACAGGCTCTAGAATTAACCTACCACTTATTTTCAAATGTTGTAATCTTGGGATATGGGTGGAGGCTATGTAGGCATATTTTAGAGGAATATAAATTTAAAATGGAAAATATGAATCCTGAAATGTGATTTGAAAATAGCATACTGTAGCCAGGTATGGTGGTGCACGCCTTTTATCCTAGCACTTGGGAGGCAGAGGCAGGCGGATCTTTGCAAGTTCAAGGCCAGCCTGGTCTACAAAGTGAATTCCAGGACAGCTGGGGCTACAAGGAGAACCTGTTTCAAAAGACCCCAAAATAAAAAAAAAAAAAAAAAAAAAAAAAAAAAAAAGAAAAATAGCATTACTTGTTTTATATATATTTATATAATAATATTATATTATATTGACTCGTTATATATATATATATAAAAACACTATATATATAGTGTTATATATACATAACACCATGCCATATATTATAATATCAGGCAACACACACGCATATATATATATATATATATATATATATATATATATGCTGCAAGCCGATACAAATTTGGAGTGAACATAACAACAAAAAGAACTGGCAAAAACCAACTGAAACAGTAATATTCTCCCCCAAAACAATAATCCTACTGCTTTGAAAAACTTTAAAACCTTTAAAAAGACTCAGAAAACAATACAAGGCAGGTATGGCAGAAATTTCATGAATTTCAGTGGGTGGAGGGAATGTTAAAAGGAATGAGTATAATATTGGACGATGAATTGATGTATGACCCATGACACAAAACCTTCAAAAAAATATTTTAAAAAACAGTTCTCCACAAATGCTTTCCATAGGGGTTGCAGGAGCTTGCTATCCCACCAGGAGTGAAAGAGAGAGTTCCTGTTTCCCAACCCACAACCTCGCCAGCATTTGGTATCATTTTTTTGGACGGTTCAAGATATTTTTACTGACAGCCAAGGTCTTATTTTTAAGATATAGAAAGGATATCCCTTATCATTTTATAGCTGTTTTCTTATAAATATTTCAGAAATTTTCCCAATTACACTTCCCCAATTATATGCCTAGTTTCCTTGTCTAGGATTTTAGTTACTTGGAATCAGGTGAAATTCACAAATACAAAATTAAAAAAAAAAAAAAAAAAAAAAAATTATTTTTTTTAATTGTTATTAAGCTTTTTTCCATAGGTCGTCATACACCATTTCTCATATCGAATCTATATCTTCGCTTCTCTTTTCCATGTCCTCCACCCAACACGAGTCCCTGCACTCTGCCCCACATGCCCTGCATCTTTTTTCTTGAGGTCTTCCTGAGTTTCTGTTCAGTTCCTTTTATTGTGTCTCTCTCCAACTTGTATTTGCAATAGTATATATATATATATATATATATATATATATATATATAATTTACATACATAATTATATATACATAAGTATATACATACATAAGCATATCATTTGTTTTCTTGATCATAGCCAGTCTTCTGAGATAAGATGAAATCTTTTAGTGGTTTTAATTTCCATTTCCTTGATTACTAGGGAAGTTGAACACCTTTTAATATGTTTCTCAGCCATCTTTGCTTCTTCATTTGTGAAGTCTCTGTCCAACTCTTTACTCCAGCTTTTGAATGGGTCATTTGTTTTCTGGTCCCTTTGTTTTTTTGAGTAATTTGTATATTCTGGATGTTAATCCTCTGTCAGAAATATCACTGGTGAAGGCATCCTCCCACTCTGTGGGTTTTCTCTTCACTTGTTCAATTGTTTCTTTCACTGTATAGAAGCTTTTTAGTTCAATGAGATCCCACTTGTCAGTTATTAATCTTACTTCCTGCAAAATTGCTATCTGATTTAGAAACACTTTTCCTACACCTATATCTTGTTGGTTACTTGTCAAAGTTTTCTTCTATCATTTTCAGAGTTTCAGGTTTAACATTGAGGTATTTGATCCATTTGGATGTGATTTTGTGCAGGGTGAAAGGTAGGGTTTTAGTTCTATTCTTCTACAAGTGGTAATCCAGTTTTGCCCACACCATTTGCAGAAGATACTCTCCCTCATTGAGTCTTCTTACCCCCTTTGTCAAATATGAGTCAGTTGAAATTGTAAGCACTCAAGTTTGGATCTTCAATTTTGTTCCAGTGGTCTATGGGTCTGTTTTTTTTTACCAGTACCATGCTGTTTTTATGACTAACCTTGCAATATAAAGCTGGTATAGTAATCCCACCTGCATTACTCTTTTTACTCAGGGTTGCTTTGGCTATCTACGGTCTTTTGTTTATCCATATGAATTTTAGGATTTTTTCTAAATATATGAAGAAATGCATGGAGATATTAACTTGTATTGCATTGAATCTATCTATTACATAGGGTAGGATTGTCATTTGCACTATATTAATTCTTCCAATCAATGAACATGAGAAGTCCTTCCATCTTCTGGGGTCTTTTTCTATCTCCTTCTTCAGGGATTTAAATTTTTCATTGTGGAGGTCTTTAGTGTTTTTGATCAGGTTTGTTCAGAGATAATTCAGAGACTACTGTGAATGGGAGGGTCTCTCTGTATTCCTTCTCCAATAGCTTGTTGATGGCATAAAGAAAAGCTACTGATTTTTTTCTAGATCCATTTTGTAACCTGCCCCTTTACTGAAACCGTTAATTATTTCTGGGAATTTTCTGGTGGAATGTTTGGCATCCCTTGTATATACTATCATATCATCTGTGAAAAGGGATAGTTTGACCTCCTCATTTCCAGTTAGGACTCCTTTAATTTTCTTTTCTTTTTGCTCTAGCAAGTGTTTCAAGCACTATATTGAAAAAGAGTGGAGATAGGGAGCGACGTCTTATTGGGTTCATCTCTTTAAGGGGAATGCTTCTATTTTTTTCTCAATTTAAAATTATGTTGGCAGTGAGTTTCTTGTGTATGTATTTAATTATTATGAACAATGTTACTGCAAGTCCAATTCCTTCTAGGATTTTAGACATGGAGGCATGTTGAATTTTTTTCACATAAATTTATTTTTATTTTTTTAACAAATCTAGACCCGTGTTCTTGCCCATTCCCCCACCCCGCCAGAGCTCATGCATTCTGCCAAACATGCTTTTCATCTCTTTCTCAGTCTTTCTCAATATTCTCCATGAGGAAGTTAACTGTTTTGAGCAGAAGTTCACTGTTTCAGTCAGTGCATGTTGAATTTTTATCAAAGGCTTTTTCTACATCAATTGAGATGACCATGTAGTTTTTGTCATTTAGTTCATTTATGTGCTTTTTGACATTTATTGATTTACATATGTTGAATCATCCCTGCATCCCTGGAATAAATCCATCTCTGTCATGGTGGAAAAATATGTCACATATAAAGGAAAATCCATCAAAAATACAGCTAACATTTCAATGCAAATGATGAAAGCCAGAAGAGCTTGGACCAAAATATTCGCATTTATAAATGACTATAGATGCCAACCCAGAATAATTTACCCAGAAAAAATGTGTATTATAGCTGAATGAGAAATAAAACTCTTGTATGTAAAAAACTCTTGCATGACATATATGAACTGAAAGAACATGTCCAGAAAATAATTGATCCCTTTAGAAAATACTTGAAGTAATACAAAGTGCAGAAGAAAGGAATCACTATCCCCAGGGGGCAAGAGATATTAATTAAGGTATAATTGTGGAAACACAAACCTAGACAAAAAATTCAAACAGAAACTAAATTTTAAATATTAATGCTCTGAACTCCACAATCAAGAGACACAGACTGGAGGAATGGATTGAGAATTTGAATCTATCTTTGGGTT
The DNA here is from genome assembly GCA_009823505.1 of Rhizomys pruinosus. Lineage (NCBI taxonomy): Eukaryota > Metazoa > Chordata > Mammalia > Rodentia > Spalacidae > Rhizomys > Rhizomys pruinosus. Next base: position 6,555,590 of record VZQC01013591.1, read on the forward strand.
ATCCACAACAAACCCATATCAGCTTCAAGTAAAAGCACTATTTTAAGGTGAAAGGATGGAAAGAAGTATTGTGAAAATATTCTGAAAATGGTACTAAGAAGCAAGCAGGAGTTGCTATTCTAATATCAGACAAAATAGATTTTAAATTAAAACTGATAAGAAGAGATGACAGTCACCTCATTCTTATCAAAGGAACAATTAACCAAGAATTTTTTACAATCATGAATATATATGTAGCAAACTCCACTGTATTAAACTTGATAAACATGATTCTACAAGATTTTAAGGCACAAATAAATTTAAACACTTTAATAGCCAGAGATTGCAATACCCCACGGTGCCCATTAGATAGGTCAGCTGAACAAAGATAAGACAGAGAGACATCTGAACTAAACAATACCATACACCAAATGTACTTAAAAGACATCTACCAAATATTGCATCCAAGCACCAAACAATATACATTCTATTCAGTACCCCCATGGAAAACTTTCCAAAATTGACCACATACTGGGACACAGGACAAACCTCAAGAAATAAAAAAAAAAAAATTAAATAATTTCAAGCTATACTTTTTTTGTCTTTTTTTGAGACGGGGTCTCCCTGTAGCCCCAGCTGTCTTGGAACTCACTCTGTGGATCAGGCTGGTCCAGAACTCACAAAGATACACCTGCCTCTGCCTCCTGAGTGCTAGGATTAAAGGCATGCACTACCATGCCTGGCTTTCAAGCTACACTTTTAAATTTGGCTTCTCAACAGCACAAATATAAAACTCTGCAATCTTGAAGCATCACCACGTTTTTAAAGCATTTATTATGATTTGGGCTGCTACTTGGAGTATAAATGAAGTTAAATAAATATCAGAAAATAAATAACCAATGTTGGTATGAGCACTATCTTTCAGGCAACATTAATGGATTTCCTTTAAGATAAAGATTAAAGACAAGGACAATATTCCCTGAGAATTCTTGAATAATTCCTGTAATTTTATTGTAAAATAGAAGTTAAAAATAATTTCTGCTGTACCTGGTGAACCCACTATAGCTCTTTGGATGTAAGTAATAAAGACTCACACATTTGTCCTTCAGGTGAAATCTGGTGTTGCTTGGGTTTTCTTCCTGTTTGGTTGCTATACAATCAGGAAATCTTCAGCTTCAAGTTTATCACAATTGAGGATAAAATCATCAAACAGTAATGACATTTCTTAGCTCACCCAAACCATTAATGTCACACATTTCTCAGGCTTTGAGAAAAAAAAAGGTCACTACTATCAAATAATCACACATGCATCAATGAAGTCAATCCATGTAATGATGGCATACATAAGCAAGCACAATAAATATGTGACCAGTGTCAACAGATTATGTTAGAACACAAAATACCTTTTTGGCAATTTCAGTTCTTCCATTAATACCTTTGTGAAACAATTTCAGGTAGATTTTTAGATATAGATAGATACATGATAAATGATTGTTAGATTTATTGGTTGATATATAGATGATATAATGATGCCAGACAGATATGATTGATTGAGAGAAAAAAACGTAATAAATATAAAGCAATGATAAATTGATACATAGGTGATAGATATTTGAAAGATAACAGATATAATGACAGATGATATCTAGATATTTTATTTATTTTTCATTTATGTGTATAAATGTTATGCCTGCATGCATGTGAGTCCCCCTGTGTTGCTCAGTGCCCATGGTAGAGAGAAGAGGTTGTCAAATCCTCTGGAACTTGAGTTATAGAAGTTTGTTAGCTACAATGTGGGTTCTGAGATTCAAACCCAGGTCTTTTGCGAGAAAAGCCAGTGCTCTTAACCACCAAGCCAGTAGAATATATGTAATAGATAGATGATAGATGATAGTTGATAGATGATAGATAGATAGAGATATATAGATATATTCTATGAAATGGGTGCATTTGTGGATGGAATACATAGGTAGAAAAATATTTAGATAATAGATATGAAGAAATATAAATCCACAGATAATAAAGATAAGATAGACATAGTATAGAGACTGGGCTCTTCTCTTTAAAATGTCACTCCTCCCCTATTCTGTGCTTATTCTCTCTTCTTCATCATCTCATAGGATAGTATTATCAAATATCTTTGAATCATCGGATGTGCATCCTGCAATAAAATGTTGGCTTCACGAAAGTGTGCATGCTTGTTTAGTATTTATTTCTTGGATGTCAGTCTGTGCTTGGTATATAAAGAGGTTTTAGAATGTTAGTTAAATGAATAACTTGAAAAGATTATTTTTAATTATTTCATTTTTCATAAAATGTGCCCTTGCTTCACTTAATTTATTTTAACTTTAAGGTCTGAGTAATGCATTGATGTGAATAATTTCAAAGAAATTAAGATTATAGAATTTAACTCAACAATCTGAGGCTTTTCTTTGCTTCAATGCCCAGAGGAGTCAATCCTTCTGCTGGCAATTTCTGGTACATCCTACTTACTGCCTTCTCAGCCATTAAGTTGGTGATACTCTGGCCTGTTGGAACATACAAATCCTTAGCCATAGATAGTTTTATGATTTGGACAGCAGGGTTTTTTGACAAAAAGTTTTCATATCTATCAGGCCCCTCTGTGGATCCTACTAGCAACAACTATTTTTAATGAGTCCTAACGAAGCTTACATTCTAGGTGCTGCAAAAGTTTTAATACAAGAGACTTTCTTAACCCCCCCCCAGAATAAGGAGAAATATAGTGATGATGAGGTCGTTCTCCAGCTGTAGATTGGAGCCAGCTGTTATAGAGGTATTCTCTTGTCAAATCGGTAAAACTTCCTTCTTTAATTGACTAATGGACATAGAAATGTTGAAAAGGATTATTCTCTATTCAGAACCAAATATAATGCTAAAGTCTCCTTAAGCTATGCACTTAAGCAAAATATATTAATACAGGAGCTCTGACATCAACAATGGATTATTCTACCAAGGAGATGTTGGCCAGGGGATCCAAGCCCCGACAAAAGGTAAAGGCTCCTTGCCTCCAAACTGGGATATCTGCAGGAAGAGATGTGATAAGGCCCTGCTGTTGAAGACCTGATATAAACATGGGAAAGATGTATGGAGACCGCACTTGCAAGTATACAGATGGTCTCTGGAATGCCAGAGAGTGTTACCAAAGGCCACTAAACCAATAAAGCAAATATAGGTCTCCATGTGTCAAGCAATTCTCCTCTGTCAGCACCAGCTACACCTCATCTGCCTGTAAATACTGTACAGCAGTGGCAGCCATATGTCTGTATATCTCAATTCTAATTGGCTATTAGCTCTCTCCTTGGAGGAATAACCCATGGCTGATGCCACAAGCTTACATCCTCTAATGGTTAGGAGATGTTATAAACCACAGGAAGACCCTGTCATACCTAACAGAAGAAAATGTAATTCATGGATTAACATACCATCCAAACATGTGTCTATACCAAAGTAACCTACCATAACAATTAGTACTGTTTAAATACCTATATATCTAATTGCGTGTGCTTCACTAGTAAGATCTAAAGGTTATGCCTGGACAAGATGTCAGCCCATGAAAGAAAACAGCCAGAATTGACTAGAGACCAAGACAACAGCTCTAGAGAAAATAGACTGTTTTGCTTCTCATCAACCTATGCCCCTTTTCTAAGCCTAGGGAACAATCTGCAGAAGAGGGGGTGCGGTAGAATGTAAGGGCTATGATTTGGGTGAATGGTGAAACTACAACAATATAGACTGGACACTCATTTGATCAACTTGATTGAACATACAAACCCCCCCCGCTGGATGGTGGGACCCATGAGCTGTGTGGGTTTGGGCACAAGTGCTTGCAAATTGGTTTTACAGGAAGGATGCTTGTACTCACAAATTATCACATATTGTTAAAAAAATGAAAACAAAACAAAACAAAAAAAATAGAGAAAGATGCAGAAAAGTTATGGCAGAATGCATGATCTGGGATGGGTAGGGGAGGGGGGAAGGGAAAGGGATATATGCCTGAACTGAATTGGAAAATGATGTATGAAATACACAAACATCAATAAAAAAAAGAATTTAACTCAACAATAATATTGTGATCTAAACTTGTTTCTGGCTCCTCTGTCCCTCTAGCCAAATTCTTTGACTACAGTGCAGTGTCCTTGCTACTCAGAGGTCAACCTATAATCCTGCTATTTTTATATTTTATTGTTTTCGATATTTCACACAAAAAACTCTAATCATCTTTGTATCCCCCTGTACATTGGCATCCATCCATAGCCACCCACGGTGTATTGCATGGATTGTATCATTTATTTTAAGTCCTACTGAGTCAAGTTAATGTCACTAGTTGTCCCTCAGTACAAATTTATATGATGAAAGTTGACCTAGTCAGCCTATCTAGAATCATCCCCTTAAAAAAGGTCATCTCTTCCCCACCTAAGAGTTATCAGGTCTCAATTTTCTTCTTGGAATACTTTTACACCATTCATCAAAAAATTAATTAAGTGTATTTATCACAGAGTGAGAAGCATCTCTTACCATATTCTGCTGTACCTTCAGTATTCTTTTCACATGCTACTGACTATTAACATTTCTGTATTGTTCTAGTTAGAATTAACATTAATAATATACCTATATTAAAAATGCAACACCAGCACAATAATGATACATCTTAATATGCAAATAAGCCACCCAAGGGATTAACTTAGGAGCTCAAAGAAATATTCATAAATCTGAAGTTTAACAGATACCATTCAGCCAAATACAATGAAAGCTCTTCATACACTTACATACACTTATATAAGATGAATTCTTCAAGGATTTCTGAAAGCAAATGCAGTTTCCAACCATACAACTGCATTTACGTCATTTATTTTTCTTTTATCTTTGACCTACATTTGATCTAAATCCTCTGTATATCAAATATAAGATTCATTTCAACCTGGACTTCCAGTATGGAAGTGTCATAAATGTTCATTTTATAATATATGCTATGTACACATATGTACATATTTACTGTCATGTGTGTACACACATCTGCCTATGTTTTTGTATTTAGAGACATTTTTAAAAATTATAAAGAATGTATAAACATATCATTTTAGTTTGAATGTCAAAATATTTCTCATATATACATTTTTGCCTGTGTGGATGGAAATGCATTCATGTGTACAGGGCCAGGGAGTGCAGAACGTGCCTTTGAATCCCCTGAAACTGGAGTTAGGGACATTTGTGATCTGTAGTGTGAGTGTTGGATAATGAATCTAGGTCCTCTGCAAGAGTACCCAGTGTTCTCAAGCAGTGAAACATTTGAAAACAGTCCATGAAAGCCAAAATATTTAAAAGAAAGTAAACAAGGAGCATTCATAAATAAATCTAACATAGGAAAAATATAATATTCCTTAATACAAGATGAATAAAGTGGTATAATTTTAGGATGATCACATAATTACAAGAGAGATGCTCCTTTTTTTGCTAAAACATCAATATAAAGTCCTACCTCCCATATGTTAATCTGAAGATTATTTTGAAGAATAAGAACATATCTCCCAAATGAAATTATGTTAGACTTAATTACAGTATAACAAAAATATAATGAGCAATTGAGCTCTGACTTAGATAGGTTGTTAAAAATGATTTGACTGTTTAAATAACTTTACGAATTAAAGTTAATTGACACTTAGCAAATGACACTGCATTGTCATTGAATATGGTTAAAATTTGATTGGCCTTTATTCCCAGAATACTGTTTTGCCAGCAACCAAAAGAAATCTTATTTTTAAGTGGGCAGAGTGTGAAAAAATGGATCCAAATAATAAGGGCACACTTGACCAGTTTGGGTCATGACATAAAACTTCACCTTCCCCTCTTTATCATGCACATGCTGGAAAAACAGTTTGCCAAAGTTGAATGCAGGCTCCTTTTCATCTGCTCATTCTATCTTTATTGCAAATTACCCTTAATTATTGCTAACTTTTTCAGTGTGTAATGGATGCTGAAATGTTAGTATGCTCATTACACCAGAACTCTAGATAAAGCAGTATATTTTGATCAACACTTCTATAATTGTGAAATTTCAAGAATACCTTACTCTGTTAGCCTCAAATCCACAATCCACAGATTTACTCTAATTAGCAAGTATTGTTTTGTTAGAGCCAAACAGTCCTCACCAAATGGCCTAAAATATAAGAATAACAGTATGGATGTCATAAAAGACAGTGTCAATCCTCAGAAGAGAGAAAATAACCATCCACATTGTACTACACAATGCTTTTCCCAGCATTTTCTTCCTCTGTGTTCTGCCAACCAGTATCATATGAGAGAGGCTGAGACAAGTGATAGGTCCCAATTCAGTGCTGATATCTGGAGGTTAAATAGTGTGTCGTGGATATGGACCTAGACCTTCTCTGAATATCACTGTCTAACTGAAGTGGTTCCATGATAAGTTTTAATGTACTACTTTAGACAGAGTTTAGCAGAGGAAAAATTCTATATGTTATCTGGAAGGTCATGTGAATATAAAGGTATGTTTGAAAAGAATTAATTCATTTCTCACCCTGACTACCAATAACATCAGTTGGAAGTGGAAGAGGACAGTTTAATTATGTCTGGTAAGTATTTTTCTTCATGATTCCCTGTTTAACTCTGGTATTCTTCCATACTACCAATCAAACTGACTCATCTTGGCTTTGAGAGATTCCAGAACATAGACACACTCACATTCAGAAAGTGTCCAATATTTCCCCTATTCACAAAAGTGGAACTTGTGGGAAAATATAAAAAAAAAGAAAAAAAGAAAAAAGAAAAACGGCAGGCAGATTTTTGTGAATTAAAGGCCAGCCTGGTCTACAAAAAGAGTTCCGGAGCAGCTGCAGCTACAGGAAGACCCTATCTCGAAAAGACCAAAGAACAACAACAACAACAACAACAAAATAAACTGTTTAAGTAAAAAACATATAGTTTGGTTTTACTATTCAAGGACTGTCTCAACTGCCACTTTTCTCTGAAACTACTAGATACCTGGTCTTTAGTCTACCAAGGCTGTTTCTGGGATCTCTTCAGTTCATTACTTTATCTTGTGAGTATTTACATTTCATTTATTACAATGGCTGTACCTTACAATCTAGCTGAAATAAATTTTTAGTTGAGTATTCTAAAATCTCAGTGAAATCCAAAAGGGAACAAGTCATCTAGAAAAGAAGACCTTCAACAGATCTTTCCTTAGTATTATTATATATATATATATATAATATATATATATATATATATATCATATATATATATAATTTCTGGCTTATGAATAAAGAACAGGAAACATAAATAGTCCCTCATCACTGGCAAAAAAATAAGTTTAATGACACTCTTGGTCCTGATTCTAGAATATGCTGTTGCCTAGACTAAAATCTTTCCAAATAACCTTGATTTTTTAAAAGTGCTTTGATTTGTTTTGCATGACAATCACATCTTTAATTTTTCTTGCCAGATTTTAATATGTCTCAGAAACAAAATATACAAAACCATCTACAATTTGCATGGATAAATCCTTAGTAGCTTACAGCGTCAGTATATTGCTTTTATAAACACTAACTTACCTATAATATTCTGTCAACTTTTATATTACTTGTTTTAATTTTATTTTCTATAAGTGTTATGCCTACATGTATTGAAGTCCTCCTTGGCATGCAGCATCTGTGAAAGAGTTATGGATACTTATTTGCTGCCATGTGGGTGCTAGGATTCAAACCCAAGTCTCCTGCAAAAACAGATTTGAACCATTGAGCCATCTCTCCATGTCCTCAAAAACTTGTTTTCTGGGTAAAATAACATGGTCTTCATTTTCTTCTAATAATTCAGTTGTATTTTAACATCTTCATTTCTCTCAGTATTTAGCTCAATCTATATATTTTAAGGTAATAAACCCACTCATGACTGCCCCACTAGGTCCATTGTGAATCCACAACCCAGTTACTTTGATCTCCAACCTGACGCTATAGTCGCTTCAAGCCTATTTAGAAGTTTTCTACGAAGTGTCTCAAAGTTAATCCCTGTCTGGAACATAATCAAGGACAAACAATAGGATCTTGCTTTTAGAAATGGGTTAGGTCTACAAATGTTTCTTATTGCCACTGTTTGTATTGATGTTCTATGATTGCCACTCAAAAGAATGAAAGTGAAAATTATCCCACAGTCTTGGAAACCAGGTTCCTGGCATCATGCCATCATTAATTCAGTTCCACTAATTACATGTAGGGTCAATAAGGATGGTACTTCCTCCTGAATTACTCCCTAGCTTCTTGTGTAAAGTGTTATTCCCCCTCACTCCACAGACTGCACCAATATCTATAATACAGTGCCACTGATATGTTTTCAAATTTGCCTCTGAGTGGACTTTCACTTTTTTTAAGGTTTCAAGTCATACTATATTAAGGCCAAACATTATGAACCTATCTTAAATTTATATGTACAAAAATATGTTTTAACCGTAAGTTTTTTTTAATATTTTATTAAAGTTTGGTGCACTTCATACAGCATTCCTCAATCCAATTTAGACTCATTCCCTCTTCCATTCCCCCCACCCCACCCGAACTCACGCATTCTGCCATACATGTCTTGCATCTTTTTTTCAATCTTTTTAAAGTTTTTCCATGCAGAGGTTTACTGTTTTGGGCAGAAATTTACTGTTTCAGCCAATTCTTTGACCCAGTCAATTTTGTTGTTGTTCCCTCCAAATTGGATTGCTCCAAAATATGGATATATATATATATA